>LPNX010890249.1:7155-34337 GCA_001517045.1 Pseudotsuga menziesii | reverse complement strand
ATATTTATTTATTTATTTATTTATTGCTAATATAAGTACAGGCGATTTGTTGACGGTCTGATAAACCCAACAAGGGTTGGCTTGACTGTGCTTGATATATATATAAAAGGATGTTGTGAAGTAGCCTATGTGCTGACCTAACATCCAAGTCCATAGGCAATCCCAAGTCTTGCAAATCAAAGCAGGATCCTGTGGACCAACGAGGAAACACGCAATACAGATAAGTATTGGATTATTTTGCAATATTTTTCTTATAAACATACATATGTATATGATTTGGTTATGATGTTTTAAACTCTTGTTCTAGAGATAAAACCGATGAGAATAAGCTAAACAGGTGAATCTATTCAATGTTTGGATATAGGTATCGCCGGGAACGAGGACTATGAAAGCATCCTAGGGGTGCATGTGGACATGTGACTGTCCTAAAGAGCTCAGAATGAGCGGTGATGAAAAAGGTGCTAGTAAGACTGTGAAAGTCCTAGCAACCAAGACAAGCCATGAGGGGAGGCTCCATGGTTGAGAGGTCTAAAATAGACCGGAGACACTAAGTGTCATGAGAAAGAGGGATTGGTCCAACATTCACGGTGAAGTGAAATAGGCTGAGAGCATGAAAATCCACAGTGGTGGTGTGGTTTCCAGGATGGAACAAAACAAAGAGGGGAAAAAAAAAACTCTTGCTGCTCTCTCTTGCCTTTTGATTATATATATATATGTTTATGCATTGTGAAAACAAAAGATTGTTGAATGCATGTATGACTAGAAATAGAATGTGTGTAATTGCTTAAAGTAAATTATGAATGCTAGAATGGTTAATTCCTTGCCCAAGAATGGACATGAATGAGCTCATGTGCCTGTGCGGAAGGCATCAAAAATATGAAAGTCTCCTTGATGAGGCTTGGACTGTCATGCCAATTGGGCAATTAAATGACTAATATTAATGCCTATATTATGCCTGGTCTAACAAAATTTCAATGATGTATTTCACAGGTGAGAAAGGTGAAATCCAGTGGTGCACATTGATCATGGTAGCAGACCAAAAGTTGTTGGACTTGGCTGGAAGTCTCCTTCAAATGATTGCCAGGACCCAAGAGAATCTTGGAGAGATGCTCAAGATACAGAAAAGGCAGAATGAAATGAACCACTAGATTTTGCAAGACTCTATTGGTTTGCAAAGGGAGGTGAAAAGCCTTCTGGGAGAAATCAGCAAAGGAAAGGAAAGTGGATCAATGAGGGGACATTCATCCAAGCAATCCGTTAAGAAACGGTCCATGCATGAAGACTCAAAGGAAATTGAGCAGGTAAATATGAAGGAACCAGTGAAATGCTGGGAATGCGGAGGACATCATTTATGCCGGTACTGTCCAGTGATGGAACATAAAGAGGGCAGCAGCCACAAAGTTCCTAGGCTTTGGGATAAGCCAAGAGCTGAGAACCAGTAGGAGAAACTCATGGAAGCTGTGGGGATTGGTCCTAAACATTCAACGTAGATAATTGAACATGGGACAGGTCTACAAAATTTTAAAATTTTGATGTGCAAATTGTATATGTATTGGAACACCGAGGATGGTGTTATTCCAAGGGGGAGGGGATTGTAATACCCTGGTTTTGACCCCGTTTGCATTAAAGGGTACATGATGTATATTTTGTAATTAATCATGGTGAGGAGCTAAAGGCAAAAGCCCCACCATTGATTCGGCTATGTTATGTTTTCGGCAAGAGGGATCATCGCCGATGGTATATCGTGCTATCCAGCACATTATAGCTTTGACATCATGTAAATATGCACATCAATTTAATTAAACCTACAACTAGCTATGACGATGCAACGTTAAATGAAAAGGGCATGATTCCCAAGGGTAAGGGGGGGGGGGATTGCTAAACCTGGACCCATGGGGAAAATCCATGTGTCCCCACTCTCTTTTTGTCTCCTTAAACCACCGCCTTAGTTTTTTGTTGTTAGGAGGGACAACGATTGGCTGGTAGGAAAACCACGCTCACGCCTGCACCCACTCCCCATGACGTGCCTTCTTGGTAGCGAATGGTCTGCCCACTAGGTTGATCACGAGTCTGTTCATCTCCCCTCATGTGGGCTGAGATAAAAGGTTCCACGTCCCTTTGTTTGGGTTCACCCTTCCTTTCACACACTGCCCTGTTAATCGAAGAAAAAGTTCTTCCTCGTGTTCAGACAGAAAGTCTGTGTTGCGACCACTCTATTGGGGGACTGTAAATTGTTGCTGGGATTATTCACTATGGGGTGTTTTTTCATGGTTTCTGAGTGATATGCCATCCTCCTGTTCACGTAGAGAGTTTGTAACTTCTACCTTTACCAGGCTGCGCAACGTCCTATTTTACTCCACCATTGCCGATTGTGAAGGGTGCATTGGCTTCACCGTTGAGAAGGGGCCATTGTTGGGCAACGTTGCTGGTGTGTCTGGATTGTGGAGTAGTATGTTGTTTATTGTGACCCGTGTTGTGGGTTCCTTCTATGTTTTTCATTCACAGTTTTACTTTGGATATGTCTTTTTCCCTCACGAGCAGATAGAGAATTGGTTCCTTCCCCATCTGCAGATTACGTGTTTTTCCCGTTGTTTCTTTATGGGATTGAGCTGTTGATCTATCCCTGGTTGGGTTGCTGTGTGTGCAAACATCCTTTTGGTATTTTTTTGCGTGTCTATGTTTCCCCTGTCCATGTTGGGAGTTTGGTTTCTTGTCCATTGCGGACTGTAGATTGTTGCCATCGTTTCATTGTGAAGTTGGGACTATTGATTTACCATGGGTTGGGTTGCTGTGTATGCAAGAACCTTTTTGGGTTTACTGCTGAGTTTTTTTGGCCACGCTAGGGCCAAGAACAACTCTGAGTTGTCTTGTTGACTTGAGCCGTGTTCATCCTTTTGTTTGGGGTTGTCACCCTGTGATCCTCATCTTCCTCACAGAGTTGTGAACTGTTTGTTTTGCTGCGGTATGCAGTGGTTGGTCTTCAGATTGTTGAGAGTAGGATTAGAGGCTGGGTATGATTGAGAAAACTGGTGTTTGAGGTCACCAGCTTAGCGTTTAGCCTTTCCTAGCTCCTTGACGTCTTGATAAACACTACTGCGTGGGCTTGGTTGATTTGTGTACCTTGGCTATGTGTAAGCCTGCTTTGACCCTTATTCCCTGAGGAATCATGCCCAGCTCGGGGGAGGTAGTGTTGCTGAGAGATTGATGAGCACGCTAGCCTATGGTTGGGTGGAATGTTGCAGTGACGTAGCTGGTTGTGGGACGAGTTCTTATCAAATGAGTATTCATGTCCATTTTACCTCTTCAATTATATTTACTTATTAATGAATATGATGAAAATGTGGCATGCTTGAATGAATGTATGTTTGCTTCTGCCATGTATATGAAGGATTATGCATCTTAGTATGTATTATGTTTAAGCTTTTTTATTTCAGCATTATATGCATGTTCATGTTCATGGGGTTGTTTGCCCGTATGTTTGGTGTTAGTAGCGTCCTCTTCGTCGGTCAAAGGGTCGGGGACATTATAGCTTATTACACTGACTTTCTGTAAGCTTCATTTATTTTACATTCATAGATTAATTATAATCATTGTTAAGTAAACAATGAGTTTGACTCATTTAGTTCTTACTTTAAGTTAGATCTTAAAAACAGATTAAATTACTAAGTTTTCAAATCAAAGTTCAAAACCCTCAATGAATCACTCTTATCACATATTATTAGTAGATATGCTTATTCTAAGATAAAACAGTATTCAAATGAATAAAATTACAAATTCTTTATCTAACAATGAAATTTATGGACAGAGTTACAATTAAAAGTCTCTACTAGTATTATCCTTTACTAAAGGCCTATTATAATTTAGAGAAAACTTCCATTGCAGCCGAAAGGCTTAGGTTTCCACTGATGTTAAGTTTAGGGTTTAAAGACTCAAAAAAAAATTCCACAGGAATCGAATAAAACCTCTCCAAGGTCTTGCTATCAAGTATGGCAAAAGAATCCATAGATTCTCAACTTCATTATTAGTAACAAGAAATATTTTTAATCTTGAAATACCCGATTTCTGTCGAACGATAGTTTTATGGAAATATTATTCAGAGTATATATATATATATATATATATATATATATATATATATGGCTGAAAGGCTTATTTAGTTTATACTAAACCACAACTTGAGTCTAGCTGAACAACTTAAAACATTTACTTAGAATAAGCTAGGGTTTTAAACAATAATTTAAAATACACTAACTAAACCTTAGCAAGATCCGCAATAAGTAGAAAATATAAACAAGTTTTGTTTTTTAGTATTGTATAGTAATCAACAGGTCACCAGATCAAAGCCTATGGAGGCTATTCAGTTAGTTTAAAAGTTTATATAAGACAAAAGAAAACTGTAATCTTTAAATCAGTCGCAAACCTTTAAAAAATGCAACAACCTTATGGCTTAAGAAATTTATCCCACAATTCTCTTGACAGATCATTACCATAAATTAAAAATGAACAAAGGAAAGAAATGACCTTACGACCTTAAATTTACCAAAGTGCAGTAAAAACCCTCACAGGATTTCTTATAACAGAAATCAAAACAATTACAATCTATCGAGTAATATTAATGTTTCAACACCAAAATAACTGTGTAAATAGAACAAACCAAGAATATCCATCACCAGACAGAGCTGAAGGTTCAAACCAATTAACATTACAACGATACATTAAACTAAAAAATTCCTTGATACATCTTCTCACGCAGGCTAGCATCCTGTTGCATTTCTTTAACAATCTTAAACATTTTTTCCACAAAGCTCTGTAAGAGCTCAAATCCATGCCAAGGATAAACAATACATTGCATAAAAGTCCCTTTCAGAATCCACGACCAGAGGGAGTTTTTATAATAAACTGAAAATGCCATAGGCAGAACCACAGAGGGTTTACCATTCCATTCAAGGAAACACGAGAATGAATACAATCTAGGAAAATACTGGCCACAAAACCACAAAGCCACGGAGCCACAAGCCCTAGTTTCATAAGGAGCAAGAAGTGTGGGGTACATGTTATTAAATTGAACACATAAATTTGTGGAGCAACACACAAATCACAAGATAGATCATACAATTTACTCAACAATTGAAGAATTAAATAGTGCAATAATGGCTTGCATATGTGAATCCTTTCATTAATCAAAATTAATTAGATAATAATTACAAAGAAGTGCAATGGCTAAATAGCCACATGCAATTCGAATCCATGTGAGGAAATTCGAATTGATTGGACTCTACTTGACTGAATGGTTAACTAACCTTGTCTAAATCATTATCGGAGTTCATTGGAGTTCAAAATCCAAACTCAAGTGTCTAATTCAGTGTTGACTAGTATAAGTGACTGAGGTAGGTGAGTAAATGTACCTCACTTGCATGCATCCATGCAATCTTAGAGCTAACTGAATAGAACTGAGTGTAGGGAACTAGAACTGAATGTAATTGAGCTTGACTAGTCACCAACTGAACTCAAGTGATGGAGGTTGGTATCAGCACTCCCAGTCGCTCCTAATTTGTAGGGATTGATCTAGGAGGCTCCTAAACTGATGCATGTAAGTGAAATCAGTGGTAGTTGGCCTCAATTAGTGTTCCCTACACTTTAGTAACTGGTGCATGTGCCCCAATTAGGCCAAGTGGATCCAATTGTGCTAGTGACTAAAAATAGACTGAAAGGACTCTCGATTTAGACATGACTCCTGATTTAGACATCATGAACAAATTGGACAAGGGAGGATTAATAATCCTAACACCCCTTGAATGCTAACTTGGACAATTTGTGGGCCCTGGTAACTAAGACCATAGGTCACCCATTACCGCAAGTAAAGTAAAGTAACTGTTCAGTACAAGGAGCTAGGGGAAAAACCACATGGGAAAAAGGCCCCCCTCTAACTAAGTAGATGGAATCATGATTCAAGTTTGAAAAACTTGAAAATGTGTTGCTGCAATCTCTGTGATGTAGCAAAGCAGCATGCATGATGTTCTTTGTACAGGTATCCTGGAACTTGGCATGTAGACTTCTCCATCTTCTCTCAAAATGATGATGGAAGGGAGGAGGAATGTAACCTTTGCCTCTTGCTAGATGAAGAGGTGTATGGACCACTCTATTCTTTCGAACGTAGTGAGACTGAGCCCTTTCCATGTAGCATCTTATAGGAATTCTATTGCATCTCTCTGAAGGAGGTAAGATTGCCTGACATAGCGCAAGGGTCTTTCCCTTTTGAGTGTCAGATGAGTTTCCAGTCATCTTCCTAGCTTCCAGTTTGGAAGTAGAGACTGGATCTAGATCTGAATCACCTTGAATCTCAATCTCATAAACTGATACAGCTGGATCAACAATACTAGTGGAAACTGCAAAAGAAGTACATGAAATGTTTTTACCTTCCCTTACAAGTGGCTATTGAGAGTGCATTGGTTTTGAAAATGGAAGGAATTGTGAGAAATCATATTCCTTGGAGGCATGATTTTTAGCACCCTTCCCTATGATGTTCCCAGTAGAGATATCTGTGATCTCCACTGAGTCAGGACCAAATATGACTCACTTTGGAGAGCCAGTATGAGTCATATGGTATACAAATAATAGGTTTGCAACTAGGGAATGAACATAAAGCACATATTTGAACTTTCCATGTTCAACCTTGATAGAGCCCTTCCCTTTGGTGTGAACTTTACTGTTGTTTCCCATGTTAATACTAAAACCATCAAAATACTGCAAAGAAGGAATGATTCTTTGGATGCAACCATATGATTGGAAGCTCCAGAATCAATGAGGAAGGCATGTGCTGTTGAGCAGCTAGCCTTCAGTGCATGTCATGTCTCTTCATATTCTTCACTTTCTTCTCTATGGTCAGCCTTCCTTGCACTCGCAGGTATAGTAATGTTATGTTTCTTCAGAAGAAGAGACATCTCATCAATTGCTCTTCTCATATAGGTGCTTTCTAGATGAAATCCCCTTCCACAGTAAGAACAAAGTGTCTTTCCTTTTCCATTCTTCTTGCTTCTCTTCAAACATAAAGGCTCTTTTGACTACTCTTTCTCTACAAAAGACTCATCCTTTTGCTTCCCTTTATCATTCGCTACCTTAGGTCCTCCTGTAACAAGTGCTTGATCTCTGGAAGATCGAATGATCCCCATTTGGATCAACTTGTCATGCTCCTGAGTGAGAGATTCAATGAAAGAGTTAAGAGTAGGCATCTTCCATTTTGGAGTAGAGCCACAGAATGAAATGTTGATACAAAGACTAAATAGTCTGTACCAAGTTTGGAGAGAATAGCAAGGATGAGTTGATCATCCTCCTTCTAAACCTTGCACGGCTTCAATTGGAACAGTAGATGCTTGAATTTTGTGAAGAAGTCATTTAGTGTTTCGAAATTGGATGGATGGAGAGAGATCAACTCATTCTCCAGCTGATAGATCCTTAGATCATCCTGCTTGTCAAATAAGGAAGCAAACTTATCCCAAACCTCCTTAGGAGTCTTCAATCCATTGATGTGGAAGAGAAGGTATCGAGAGATTGAGAGGCACAAGCATCTGTAGGCTTCATCAAGCCTATTCCAATACTTTTCTTTGTCAACATAATGAATTGGCTCTTTCTCTGTCTCCATTGTGAGTCTGAAGAGACTTTTGGAGCATAGAAACATCTCCATGTCCTCCTTCCACTGGTGGTAGTTGAAAGGAGTGAGAAGGTCCATTGGAAT
This sequence comes from Pseudotsuga menziesii, assembly GCA_001517045.1. Classification (NCBI taxonomy): domain Eukaryota; kingdom Viridiplantae; phylum Streptophyta; class Pinopsida; order Pinales; family Pinaceae; genus Pseudotsuga; species Pseudotsuga menziesii. Next base: position 26,605 of record LPNX010890249.1, on the reverse strand, counting down.
AGTTTGATTATCCTTAGCTTAGGTTCTTTGTTATTTTATCCAGGCTTGTGTGTGTTACAAACACAAGGTAAGACCTCCATTGCTAACACCTGCAAAAATAGTTCATAAGGTTTTGTGTTAGCAAAAAGAGCTAAGTAAGGCCTGTAACCCATCCTCATAGCATCATAATAGGGTTAACAAGTATTCTAAAACATAACCAACAAGAGCACCAGCTATAACTGACGCTTTTTAAACATGACCTCCCTTAACAACTTGACAACAAGTAAACTAGTTCAATATGGTGGTAAGTTTTTCTGTTAAGGTTGTCGTAACCAAGTCATCTTGTTCAATAGGTAAAGCACTAACTCAAATTAAATGTTAGATGAAGGGGTTAGTATGATTTTATTTACATTATGTATTTGCAGTTAGATCTTTAAAAAAAAATTATTTGATGAAATTTGGAGATGTTACATGCAAACACTCAAACGTTCTGTCACTTAACATAAAATGACTTTGTATATCAAAGGCTTGCTAATGTCTTTCTCAATGTTGATTTAACAAAGAGTTGTTCCTTAAAAATTCCATTCATTATGATATGAAATTAAAAACTCTTTGATGGATAAAACATTGAATGTAGGATGCACTCATGAGTGTTATATTAGATGAAAGTAATGATATAACTAGAGATTGACTCTATCTAGATCTACATAAATTACAAATCTCAACCTTAGAACCAGACTTAAGATTTGATTCCTAGAATGGATCTTTGAATGACTTGATGCCAATAATTCCCTCTTCAACTACACTGAAGATTTAACTAACTTCGCAATCATGCATTAATATTATTTGACAATCCACTACAAGGAAAATCCCCTATAGCATAAGGTTGTAGAGAAGGTTTTAGTGTTACAAGATTGGAAAAAATTGTCAAAAAACATCCGCTACAACCTCCACAAATGTTTGCAGATGGTTTAATGGAGGTTAATATATATCTTATAAATAAAAAATCCTAGTGGCCAGAGGTTTTAGCAGATGTTTTTTACGGGTGCACTTTTTCTAGAAAGTGGTGCACCAGTGCGGATATCACACAAATGCACCGATGTTCAAAGATATAAATAATATGTACTGGAAAGAACCTACTTCGATGCACCAATGTTTACAAACCATATAAACGCATTGGGTGGATAATTTACGTCATAAACATCAGAATCTCTCAATATTTTTACACTTTAATGGTATGATCTATTTATGATAGCACACTAATTCCTTTCATCATAATACACACTGATGCATACAAACTATTAAAATATCCTGGTGCATTTAAATAATGTAAATGAACTGGCGCGATTAATTACAAAAAAAGTATTAGTGTGTAGAAGCTCTAAAAATTCTCAGTGCGTATAAACAATTAAAAAGAATCGATGTGATTAACTAACAACAATGCACTGGTAAATGCACCTAAGAAGTGAGAATTTTTTTTTATAGTTAACAACACGTTTAATTTACATTGGAGTATGGGGGGGTTTATATAGATGCACATGTGTGTAAAATTATTACAACTGCACCGTTATAGCACCAAAAGCACCGAAATTGATTCTTTAAAGAATGACTACTAACATTGCAGTGATATATATATATATATTGATTTTCACAAACCCTTATTTCAAAATATACATCATCTTGCGTTAACATAAAAATAAGTTTGGTTCATCATTCTTCGTTGGAACTGTTATCAGAGCTCAATCCACTTGCATCAGTTGGGTGATTTAGCCGAATGTTTTGTTAATTGGATTCGATGGTTTTCCTTTCGTTGGTCATCAGTTCACCTTTTATACTCTCAAGTTGTGAAAACTCCACCGAGCACTCACTAATTCAGGCTCGCAAAATCCACAGATTAGTGATTTATTAAGCATTCTTCAATCTCTTCTTCAAGCTTTCTCAACATTGAATAAGGTACCCATTTTTCTTTCTTGGACTCCTTAAACCTCTACAAGAAAGAAAAAAGGAAGGGGATAATATCCATAAGTTATTAGTTGCTTGGAAGCAAGTTCACTTTTTTTTCCTTGAACAAAGCACCAGTCTTGTCTTCCAATAGTCAGGTCCTAGCTTTTAGCCTTCAAATTTCAACTTGTACTCAAATTTATGACTCCTCCATTGACCATTTTTCCAAATATACGGGGAATCTGTGAATGTCTCTTCCTTTTCAAATGTGTCTCATTGTCTCCTTTGAGTCTAAATGTTTCCTGAGTCACTTTTTCTTGATGTGGTCATTGTTCAAGGATCCTTAACCTTAGTCAGCCATTCTTCAATTTGTATTGACCCTTTTATTGACCATCTCTGATATTGATCTATGACATCTTATTTCATCTAGTCTACCATTTTACTCATGTGAGTTGTTGAAGGATTCATCAATTCCTTCCTTCTCACAAACAGATCCCCATTAGTTCCAATTAATGTCACTTCGGGATGAAGACCTAGAGTTTCAGATAGTACCCTCAGGCCCACTTTCCATTATGGTGGTTTTCCTTGCATTGGTCATCGGTTCACCTTTTATAACCGATAGTTCAATGATATCCTCTATGTTCGACTACAACTACTTTATTCACATGGTTAGGATTCGTACTTGTTTTAGATTTGGACAAAGACCTTGTGTTTTTCAACTTATAAAACCTAATTTGTGTAAGATCATGCCATACGTTGTGACATAACTCGAACCTTGAAGATATATCTGTGTACTCACGTGGGTGTGATCTACTTTGTAAGCCATTCGTGGACTTGTAGCCAATATCAAATTATGTATGTGTATCTTGCAACTAAGCTAGTGTTCCATATGATTGAACATGGCATCCTCTCAATCATGATATTGTAAAATGACCTCTTATTTGTTTGTTTCAAGTACTTCTTTGCAGCCTTGATTCTGGGACCTCGACATTCCTCTTTTCCTAGTGTAATTTATTTCGGCCATCCTTCCCCTATGACCTCACACATTAGGGGGCATATGTTATACCTCAAAATGACATTACTCTGTCCGAGTGATGATACTGATTTTTTTGTCACACAAAAGGACAAATTGGATTGAAGAGCCCAATAGTTATAGAAGGATTTGACCTTGATCATCTGATGCTGACTCCAATGTTTACCTTTTTGCATTCTAAGTTTAGGGTATACAAACGACTTTCAATCTAGAAACTCACGTGTTGCATGCATGTTTCCCATAGTAAACTCATGTTACACGTAGTTTTACCTTGTTACTCTCGAGCGTCCCTTAAAAAATCATTAAAAATAAAAAGCAAATGAATTATAAGGTGGTTGGGGTCGATATGGAAACCACACCATATTCCCTAACTACTCTAGCCTCGTGACTTCTCCTCTCAGTTAATCATAAAAAGATGAGAGAGGCTAGAGGAAAGGGGGACGATTCTAGAGATAAGGTATGCTGGAGGATTTCCCTTAGAAAAGAGGTGAAATAGGACCCATAACTAGGTTTCAACAAGTTCAAGTCAGGTTGAGGTGAATGTATTTGATTCAAGCTTTCTATGAATGAAGAGACTTATTTATTTCCAAGTTTTTGGGGTGCATTCTTTGGTTATTGATTAGTTATGTTCATGATTGTGATTATACATTAAGTTTCAATCCTATTATTTGTTCATATGTCTATTTTGTAATATATGAAGGTGCTTTGAGAAGGGTAAGTTGTCTTTTGCAGGTATTGGAGAATTGGATTGAGGGATAGCTTGGAAAAAGGTTAAAGATAGGATCGACCTCCGAAGAAAGGTATGTTTCCTTAATCCACTAAAATATGCTGCATTCTTTCCTATTATATATGTTTGATCTAGATTCAAATGCAAAGTGTTAAAATCTTATTGATAAACCCATTACGTTGGTGACCTCATACCCTAATCATAGGAATATATTTTCCGTAACAACAACTGCTCTTAAAAAATTCCTAGGTTTTTCCTCAACCATTGTTTTCTTGGATGGACATCTGTGAGAAATTCAAAGCACAAGATAATCTAGGAGCGTTAGTGAATCTCACAAATCAAATTTGGTGCAAGAATTAGCAAAAACCATCAAATGAGAAGTAAAATTACACACACAATGTGAACAGAAACAAGATAATTTCGGACTTTCTAACCATGAAACATGTTATTATAAGGTATATAATACAATACAAGAGTTTCATGAGGCTTTGGAAGCCAATTGTGAGCATACAAGTCAAAATTGCCAAAATGGCATCAAACCCCCCTATGTGGGCCAATCATGTCCCAAATCACCCCAAACAGCCACGAATTGCTGATTTGTCATAGATTATGTGTTTTGGGCCAATTATTACATCTTGTACAATGTGGGTGTGGAAAACTTGGTGTTTTAGAGTCTCAATGCAACATTTAATGCACCAAATCAAGCCAAATTTAGCCAAAATCCCACTCTAGCGCTCAAAGTCAACTTGCCTATCCAAATTCAATGAATGGGAGTGCACCAGCAATGATGGGGGTGCATATGTGGCTGTTGACTGAGCTATAATTCTCATGTGGGTGTGAAAGGCCCATTATGACTTTGCATTTGTCCACCTAAGCATAGGCTAGTCCACCTCATAGTGTATTAAAGCTTAAAAAGAAATAAAATTGACTAATTAGTGTAACTAAGGTACTAATTATGGATTATTGTTCTAACACCTTCCATTAATCCAACAACTAAGTACAGCTCACAAAATGATGGAGGCCTTGGCAACAATGGCTCAAGTCACCTCAAATACATAATTCAGAAATTACAATTTTATTTGTCCATGTGAACCGAGGAAAAGAAGGAAAACCTCATGGGATAAAAACTTCCCTCAAGAATGGACATGGGGCTGGAACTGAAACAAATAATAGAAAATTAACATCCTTCACTCACCCCAATAAAACATCTCAAGTAGGTGAAGGTATTCTCAGTGAAAGCCTTGGTAAAAATATCAGCAGTTTGCTCGGTGGATGGGCAATACTGCAATGAGATCACCCTATCATGCACTAAGCCCTGAATGTAATACATGCGTATATATATGTGTTTTGTCCTTTGCCTCTGTACTGGATCAGTATATATCTTGATGGCACTCTGATTTTCCACCCAAATGTTGGTTGGACAATCAATTGTGACACCAAACTCCCAAAGAATTCCCTGCAACCAAACACACTGTGTAGCAGCATTGACTGCTGCCATGTACTCGGCCTCTGCTGATGAAAGTGAAATGGTGTGTTGTTTCTTACTTGAGAAGGAAATCGAACCTTCAATAAACATGAAGAAAAATCCTGAAGTTTAATTCATGTCGGTTGGATCACCAACCCAATCTAAATCAGAAAATCCATCTAGTTGAAGTGAGGAACTAGCTATGTAGTGCACCCCAAAATTCTTGGTACCCTGGACATACTAGAGAATTATTTTTGCTGCCCTCCAATGGAGCTCATGTGGTTGGTGCATATTTATTTCTACAACACTTACATCACAAGACAAATCAGGTCTTGTGTGAGTGAGGTAGAGCAAGATTCCCACTAGTTGCCTATAGAGTGTAATATCCACCAATGGAGAATTGCCAAATTCATGCATTTTAATACCAGAAAGGAAGGGAGACTTGGCTGCCTTACACTCAACCATGTTAAAATTTCTTAGCAGGTCTGAAGCATACCGTGGTTTACTCAGCTTGATGCCCCTTTCATTTTGCTCAATTTCCAAGCCCAAAAATTGCCTTAGCAATCCTAGGTCTATCATGGCAAATTCACTATGCAAAGATGACTTAATTTGGCCAATTAAATTGGTGCAACTACCTGTAATAATAATATCATCAACATAAAGAAAAATGACCTGAAAAATATCAGCATGTTTCTGCAAATACACATTAGGGTCTGATTTGCATCTAGTGAAGCCAATTAAAAGCAAGAAAGCATCCATTTTTGCATACCAAGCCCTGGGGGCTTGCTTGAGTCCATACAATGAATTCTTCAACCTACATACCAATGAAGAATCCTCTTGGAAACCTTCAGGATTTTGCATATATATTTCTTCATGTATCTCATCATGCAAGAATGCACTCTTAACATCCATGTGGTGAATTTCCCAATTTTTACTAGCTGCCAGTGCTAGAACTAGTCTAATTGAGTCCCATCTTTGAAACCGGTGAAAAAGTCTCTGTGTAATCGACACCATGGACCTGAGAATAGCCCTTAGCAACTAATATTTCCTTATTTTTCATATCAAAACCATCAGCAACAAGTTTGGTCTGAAAAACCCATTTGCATTGAACAACTTTCCTCTTGGGAGGAAGGGGAACCAATTCCCATGTATTGTTCTCTCGGAGGGACTGAAATTCATCTTCCATTGCTGATTTCCACCTAGGGTCATTACAATATAGATGATATGTCTGAGTATCAGACCCAACCAGCATATAACAGTGCTCAACAAGAGCACTATCACTTGCAAAGGAAGCTTTACTATTTTGTGATCTAGTCTTCCTAGGATTATGGGGATTGCCTGCCAATTCCCTAGCTGCTTGTACAATTTTTTCAGCCCACTTGGGCCTAGATGGTGAGTCATATACAACAATATCATCTTAAACAACATTTTTATCATAAATATCATAAAAAATAGAGCATTCATCATCACTTACATCTTCAAATGGTTGAGGAGAGGAGCATTCCCTCGGTGCAAGCTCGAAATCAAGAATTGGCTCTTCTTCAACTTTCACACTTCTTTCAACAAATGTCTTGCAAGTAGAAGTGTCAAAGATCTTGTAGCCTTTGGTTTCCTCACCATATCCAACCATTATGCACTCCTTTCTTTGTGCTTGCAATGCTTTCTTCTTCTCAAAGGGAATTCTAGCCCATGCTCTAGTCCCGAAAATTCTGAAATTTGAGACATTTGGCTTTTGACCAAACCATGCCTCGTAAGGTGTCATTCCTTTTACTGATTTATGAAAGGCTTTGTTTTGTATGTGAGCAGCACAACTAATGGCTTCTTCCCATAGATTGGGACTTAGATCCCTTGCTTCTATCATGCAATTGGCCATCTCCTTGAGTGACCTATTCTTCCTCTCAACCACACCATTTTCTTGTGGTGTGTAGGGAGTTGAGTGTTGCATTTGGATGCCACTCCTCACAAAGTTGCTGAAGGTTTTTATTCACATACTCCTTTCCATTATCATTCCTAAGGACCTTAATTTTTTTCCACTCTGATTTTCTACAAGTGCTTTCCAAATCTTGAGTTTCTCAAACACATCAGACTTCAATTTTAGAAAATACACCCAACAAAATAGAGAGTAGTCATCTATGAATGTAAGCACATACCTAGATCCACCATATGAAGGAGTGGGTAATGGACCAATCAAATTAGAATTCACCAACCCAAGTGTTTGTGTTTCTCTCCTTGCCTTCCCCTTCTCATAGCTTTGTTGAGGATGCTTCCCAACTACACACCCTATGCATGCTCCACCTGATGACTTGATTTGTGGAAGTCCTTCCACTATCTCATCTCTGTGAAGTTCCTGAAGGTACCTGTAATTCATGTGACCAAACCTCTCATGCCATAGTTTGAAAACTTCATTGGCATGTGAGTAAAGTGCTTGATCACTAGAAGTGGGGAGGAAGTTTGAAAACTTGTACATCCTCTCATGATGATCATCATACCCAACTGCAATAACTTGGTTTGTTGAGATTTCAGAAATCTCTACCATGTCAAGAGTGAAGATCACTCTCTTTGGCTCTCCTATATGGGTCATGTGATAGACTGACAACACGTTTGCTGCAAGGTCTGGTACATACAATACTTCACTGAAGAAGCCATGCTCTAAATCAATCCTCCCAATCCCTTTGGTTTGGAGTTTTGAATCATCCCCCATTCGAACTATTGGGCCAGCATTCGAACTCATGAAGGAGAAGAGCTCTTTCTTAGCTACTATATGCTTGGAAGCTTCCGCATCAATGACAAAAGATGAAGAGTTAGAAGTACCTACCACCAAAGCATCACATTTCTCATTTCTCTCACTTGAACTGGAGTTTCCATCCTTCTTCCTTGCGCTGTCAGGGACTGGAATGTTGTTCCTCTCCAGCACCTGTGCCATGGTGCCAATGGTATTTTTCATACATGATCTCGCTGGATGCCATCCCTTGTGGCAATATGTGCATTTGGCCTTCTCTTTTCTCTTCTTTCCCTTCTCCTTGGAAGGATTCTAACTTGCATCATTGGATTTGTGTTTTTCTTGGTTTTTTTTCTTCTTTGGTAACTTCGAATTCTTGGGCTTGGGATTTCCCTTTGAGGAATTCGAAACTCCCACTGCTAGAGCTTGATCCTTGGTCTTGATGGAGCCCATTTGGACCAATTTTTATTGCTCTTGAGTGAGTGACTCCATGAAATTTTCCAAATTGGGAATTTTCCAGTTCCGAAGGGTAAGTTTGTCGGAGTGAAATGTACTCACAAAAGCTGAGAACTCTCACCCCAAATTCGAAAGTATAGACAAGATCAATTGGTATTCTTTATTTTCAATGCCACACTGCTTCAACTGCAACAAAAGTGACTTAAACTTGGTTAAGAAATCCTGGATTGTGTCATAGTGCGCTAGGCTCAAGCTGATAAGCTCATTCTCAAGTTGGTGACCACGTAGCTCATCAGTTTTCCCAAATAGAGTCTCTAGTTTTACCCAGACCTCATTGGGTGTTGTCGAACTGTCAATGTGGAACAATATCTCTCTCGAGATGCTTAGAAACAACAATCCAAATGCCTCATCCAATATTTTGAAGTACTTGGATTTCCCAACAGTAGAATTTGGTTCCACCTCAGTGCCCATGGTAACTCTGTAAAGCCCCTTGGCTCTCAGCTAAATCACCATCTCCGCCTTCCAATCAAAGAAATTGAAGGGTATTAGCATGATGTGGGTAGCCTCCATTTCTGTCTACACTGATGATGAATAAATTTGTTGGATGTTATGCAAAACACAATTTGATTTTATCTGGAACTCCACTAAAAATGCAGCTCAAATCACCTTGAATTGGTCTACAACTCAAAATATCCAACAGGATCTGATACCATGTGATAAATTCGAAGCACAGGAGAATCTAGGAGCGTTAGTGAAGCTCACAAATCAAATTTGGTGCAAGAATTAGCAAAAACCATCAAATGAGAAGTATTACACACACAATGTGAAAAAAAACAAGATAATTTCAGACTGTCTAACCATGAAACATGTTATTATCAGGTATATAATACAATACAAGAGTTTTGTGAGGCTTTGGAAGCCAATTGTGAGCATACAAGTCAAAATTGCCAAAATGGCATCAAACCCCCCTAGGTGGGCCAATCATGTCCCAAATCACCCCAAACAACCACGAATTGTTGGGTTGTCATATCTGATGTGTTATGGGCCAATGATATCTCCTTTGACATCATGGGTGTGGAAAAATGGGTGGTTTAGAGTCTCAATGCAGCATTTAATGCACCAAATCAAGCCAAATTTGGCCAAAATCCCACTCTAGCGCTCCAAGTCAACTTGCATGTCCACATTCAATGAATGGGAGCGCACCAACAATGATGGGGGCACATATGTGGCTATTGAATGAGCTGAAATGCTCATGTGGGTGTGAAAGGCCCATTATGGCTTGGCATTTGTCCACCTAAGCACCCCTAGTCCACCTCATAGTGTATTGAAGATTAAAAAGAAATAAAATTGACTAATTAGTGTAAATAAGGTACTAGTGATGGATTACTGTTCTGACAACATTGAATTCCAATACCAATAGAACTCTTAGTAAATAGAAAATATATTGCAACTAGGACGTTAATTCATTCAATTGTATCACTATATCTCAAGATTGCGCAATTCAAATGTACATATTTCTCGTAGGAGCTGAAAACAACCTCTTCCTTCCTCATCCATGTCACTTTACATAACAACCAGTTCATGCCTACAAATTTATGGGAAATCCTTGGACACCAGTTCCCTATTCGATACCAATTGTCAGTCAAGAGCCCTTACTTGTAAGTCGTTGGTAAGGACCTTTTTAGAAAATAATAAATATGTTTATTAAATATGGATTATTTAACAAAAAATGGATGGATTTTCCCACATCACCATGCCACATAAGCAAAGTGTTAAAGAAGGTATCCACTTCAACCTGCATGTAAATGAAAGTGCCATTACATCATACTGCGAAATTGGTATTCTACTACATTAGTAGTCCAATAGCCTTTGATCTGGCACTCTTACAACTCATCTCATGTCATTTGTGGATAAGCAACGTATGTTGTTTATTTGAAATAGGCACAATCGTGTCATATATATTTGAACTTAATTTTTTATCCATTTATTTTCATGCTATGCACAACTAGTATCATATAGTTTTGTAAATATTAATGTTTCCAACTTCGAATACTGCAATTGTTGTAAACAAAAAACCCTCTGGTTCTTGTTTTTGAACCTGATGGTGGCATATATATTGCATATCAACATTTTCTTGGTATCTCTTCTTGTGAAATAATTTATTATGAATCCCTTTCTATTTGAGAAGTCACTTTCTATTTTTTTTTTAAAATCTATCATTGAATATGACTATCTCAATTGAGATGTTGCTGACTAGTTTGAACTAATTCTCCTGGAGATCCTGCTTCAAGCATTTGTAAAGATGTAAGGGACAATGTTCACAATGTTGCTTCTTCCTGTGTGATTTAAATTTAACCTGTTAAGGTCCATCGAGTATTTCCTTCTTCGATTCCAAATCTATGGTTTAGTATAGCTGGTGCAAACGACTTCCCACTCTCGCTCTCTCAGTTTTAAAAGTTGTGTATTCTTTTACTTCATCTGACTCCCTTACATTTACATAAAACAAAACATTTAGAAGCTACTAGAACCTTACACATCCCATGTTATAGATGGATTTCTCAAGTGTTTTGTGACATTAACTCTGAATCCCCTCCTGCTTGCAAAACAAACATTTATCCAATCTCAAAATTCCAAATTCATTTTCTATTCTTTCTTCTTCTATTGTTCTTACTAATTGCATTTGTCAACCACTCATGCGAAGATCCTCCTTGTTTCCCCAAATTGATGCATTTGAATAGTTTTACAATCCTAGTCAATTTTCTTAGTCATTCGTTGTATTGCATTCATGTTTATATGTTGTTATAATCTATGTGAATATAATTATTGAATTATATTCTTTCTTTCCCTTTCATACTTGGTTCAATGTCAATGTAGACTCATGTTTGAGAAGCTTCCCCAAAATGCTCTCATCGACCTGCTTATATACCTAAATATGGTTGTTTCCTACTGCTTTCTTATTTGATCCTTGATAGTAACAATTCCATTCATACACATTTATGCTTCTATGTTTTTTGTTCCACTTATAAAAAAAATTATATCACATTTCAATATATCAAAATTTATATACATATATGCTTATTTTCTTGTATGGCATTTTACTTTTTTTTCATCTCACAAAACTTACAAGAGTTTTTGTTTAATGTGTACATAAAATACAATCAAAGAAGATGATCCAATGGACTTATCTAGCATCCAGCACAAGGCTAGAGAACATTGTCCTAGGACATTTCTAATGTTAGGCCTAGAACATTGTCCCTTTTTGACATATTGTATAACATTTGTTGATTTTTTTTATTAAATGAATTGGACAACTTGCTTAGGAATTTCTATTTTTGGAAAAAAAAGGTTTTTTTTTTTTTTATAGCGTTTGTATGTATACAAACTGCCCCTTTCATACTTACCTGCTATGTTGGGAAGCATATAAAAGAAACCCATAGAAAAGAAACAACTTGACTGCAATGGATGTCACCATTTTTTTTTTTTTGTCTCATGTTTTGTTTTAAGTTGGAAATAATTTAAAGTTGTTGTATACGTTGGTTAAAACATTTTCCAGCATCCTGTTAGTGACGGGTGCTGCAATTTTTACATGCACAATCACTTCATTTCTTTTCTTAACTTAAATAGAAATATTCTCTTCATCTTTTACATTTTCCCATCTTTTTAGCTCTACATAATTGTGTTAATATAGTAAAATTCCAAATAAAATTTTAAAAAATATTGTTAGGCATGGCACTGATCGATTAAAAAAAATTTGTTAGGCATTGCTTTTTTTTTTTAAGTATTCAATTATAGTTCTAAGTGACAATAAATTATAATATAGATTTGTATTTTTTACATAAGTTACTTTGCCTCACAAATTGGTTTAAATTGATGATCAATAAATAATTCAACAAAATATATTGCTTATTATTTAGATAAAGTAATATAATTTGGTTAATAATCTAGACAATTGTATGATAAAATGTTTACTTGTCTGTGGCCATGGAAGTTGTCTGTGGCCATGGAAGTAGTCAATATAGATTAACATTAAATGTATTGGAACTGCTTTGAGAGTTATGGAAACCATTTTCACAAATTTTCAAGTTTTATTAGCTTTGGAATTTGCAGAAATAATTCAAAAAAAAACTAAAAAAAATGGTTATTTTTTTTTATTAATTTGAGAGCAATGGTTATTTCTTTTTTTTTATAGTTAGCCCAAAGTTGACATCGGAAGTGGTTTATGGTCATAGGGTTTAAGTAGGAATGTATTTTAGGATTCATTGCAAAGGTTCCTTAAGAATTTCTAAGGATACCTTGGATCATTTTCATTGATTAAATATTCATGTGATATTTAATGTATCTACTTAGAATCAAAGGGTGATGTGGTGTGAGAGATGGAAGATCTTTGAGGACTTGGGACACTGTGAAGGTCTAGAAGGGGAATGACAACGCTTCACGTGACACATGGAAGCCAATTACCTCAAGCTTTGTCTAGGTCATGACAAATTAGTATGGTCCCTTTACCTAGTTTGAGTAGTGCTAAAGTTCGGAAGAAAGTGACTCTCTAGGCTAAGACCATGTGGATTGGAGGTAGGATGTATAAATATCAATATGTATACTCTTGTTTATCTTACCCTTAGAAATACTAAGAGCATCCACTAAAACTATATATCAGGTTGTTCTGTCAATATCAAGGTCAATCAGGTAAAGAAATGAAGAGGCTCTATGTAACGTCCCCTCCCGCCTTAGAGGAGAAACACGGCTGCTAATCCTGCTCTGATATACCACTATGTCCATGTACCCGGAGCCCATACACCTAAGTGATATGCGGAATAATTTAAAATTCCCCTTTACTATCTATTTAACACAGTCATGTGACATCCTTTAGCATTCATTCTTACGCTTAAAACCATTGTAACAGTCGTTCCGACATCAACAGATCCACTCTGTAACCGGAAGGGTCATTTCGGCACTGAACCTATCATTTTTTTGCACTCTGTCTTCCACCTTCTGCTGTGGAACTCGAGAGACGGAAACATAATGTGTGACAAAGTCATTCAACCACTTTCCGCCTTTTGCCTTCTGCCTTTCCGCCTTCTGCTGCGGAACTCGAGAATTGGAACTCAACATTCAATAGAACCAGTTAACCACTTTCCTACTTCCGCCTTCCGTAGGAGGATTCTGGGGTGCAAAAAACCAACATTTTGCCATGTCTTTTTCCTGTTTTCCATCTTCCGCCTTCCGCAAGCGGATCCCAGAGTTCAGAAAACCAACATTTTGCCTTGTCTTTTTCCTATTTTCCACCTTCCGCATGCAGATCTCAGAGTGCAGAAAACCAACATTTTTCCCTGTTTCAAGTCCTTTCTTCTGCCTCCCGCCTTCCGTAGGTGAATTCTAGGGTGCAGAAACGCTTAAGTCAGATGCCTTCTGACTCTGTAACCAGGCTTCTAGCCTCCATGATCATAAGCAAAATGCATTGAATCATACAAGGAATATACATATGCAAATGTAGGAACATTTAACAACAGTAAACTCTACTGAAATCATTAGCGAGCATTCATCATATTCAATTCATTCATAAGAAAACACATTGCAGAAATAACACAACTGAGAATACTTATCTTGAAGATGAAGTTGTCCCACAACTAGATATGTCACTGCAATGTTCCACCCAACCATAGGGCAGTTGTGTTCATTAATCTCTCAACACAAGTGCCACCCCCGAGCTTAGCATGAATTCCACAAGGAACTAGGGAACAACATACTCACACACATCCATATCATATCACACACGGTCAAGCCAACCTTCAGTTGGGTTTATCAGACTGTCCAGCCAAGCCAACACACAGTTGGGTTTATCAAGTTGCAGGAAATCAAGCCAATAGACTACTGGGTTTATCAGGATACACAACCAAGCCAACTAACAGTTGGGTTTATCAAACTGTCCACAGTTAATCCAACATTTACATTAGGTACCAGGCAAGCCAACAGATGGGTTTATCAGGCTACATAGCCAAGCCATCTCACTGTTGGGTTTATCATGCTACTCAACCAAGCCCTCATTCACAATTGGGTTTCACAGGTTGTCCAGCCAAGGGTCACACATGGCCAAATGCATAACAAGACACAACCAAGACAATATCTGATTGGGTTTCATAGACTGCCCATCTAAGCCAATATACAATTAGGTTTCACAGGCTGTCAGCCAAGCCGATATACAATTAGGTTTCACAGGCTGTCATCCAAGACAATCTACTTTTGGGTTTCACGGGATACTAAGGCAATGGAAGGGGAAAATGACTAAGCTAGTGGCTCATTCAAGAGCTAGGGACACATCCACAAGATCTATTTGGCCTGGCATCCACAATACCTACACACTCAACACAAGGAAGCATCCCCTTCTCTACTCCACAGTCCCTCGGGCTATGCCTTCCCTTCCAGTGCTCTTCAGGGTATAGATAGAAGATTCACTAGCCAATCTCATCTTTTCGTGAGGTTCCTCTCTGCACTAGGTTTATCAAGCCCATTCGACGTCTCTTCCACTCCTAAGTATTGCATACAGTTCAGACCCAACCAGGGTGCACATCATAGAAAACCACAAGGAGACACAGTAACATAAGGCTCCACTTTGTTGAGACGCGGGGCAACCCTCTGTTTGCTCTCCCTCCGTGACTTTGGATGGTGAACCCCCGTGAACAACCTGGTAGAATGGAATAATGAACAACATGCCCCCGAATGACCAAAACATTCAGGTGAAAACAAGGATGACGGACTGGGCATGCATTTATGGGTTTACCTGCTTCAGAAGCAAGAACACAACTTCCGCAGACTGCAGGCTTGCTCAGTCATGAAATCGAATCCCATGCCTTGCTTTGCCCAAGGCATTAACTGCCTCAACCAATTTTCTACAAGAAAATTGAATGATTGAGTACAGGGGACGAACAAGGTAGATGAGCTCAAAGAATGTGTATCTTTGTACAAATCCACGGCTGAGATCGATCATCAGAATCGATCGACGGTGCACAACAATTTCACTGATTGAAGATGCGCGACTTAGAAAACCTTTCATGTGCGCAGAATTTTTATGACATCCACTTCATCACATTTGGATTCCACCGTTGATCTGGTGGGGACACATATTCGACAGTCAGCAAAAATTATGTAGATTCAACTAGCAAGTTATTTAACATCAGCGAGTGGGTGCGGAATTTTTATCCAAAAGGATTTATTCTGAGCTCAAGTCCACCTGGGTGCGTTGGATGACAGATCAACAAAGGATCTTCTGCTGATTAGACCGGGTTTTGTGAGGATTGGACCCGCAATCTCTCACTTGGCACCAGTCTAGGTAACTCCCCTCCCCATTCCTTTGTGAAATCATGCCCCCATCTCTTCACGTTGTAGTGCATAGCTAGCTATGGTATTTTATTAAATTGTGTATTTACATGATATCTCAAAATATGTTGTGCTTGACCAACACAAGAAACCACAGGCATCGATCCTGATTTCCTGTACACAAAACACCAAATCAATAGCAGGGCCTTGGTCTTGAGCTCCTTGTCATGATTTAAATACAATATATAATCATGTACAATTTTAATACCACGGGGTCAAAAACCGGGGTGTTACACTCTCACATAGCAAAATGAATCAGTTTCAATTTTTTTTTACAATAAAGAATGCCGACACCTACTATTCCGGAGAACCAATGTATGACTAAAAATACATCCATTAAAATGCACCATAAATAACATGAAAACAAGCTATAAATATATAATAAAAAAAATCACTTTATAAGTTGTCTACCTATTTAAACCTATATACCATTATCAAAATCTTTAAATAATGAATAAAACTATATACTCTATTTTAAAAAATAACATAAGAAAATATATTTGAATTACATGGTGATAAAACAACCCTTTCTTTATCCTATTTACTTTTCTCTTTATCAGCATATTATGCAAAAGCTAACATAAATTCTATATATCGTTACTTTATCTTGAAATGTTTTTTAGAAAGATATATATCCCTGCACTAGCTTCTTGATCTCTTCGATACATAAAAAGAAATATAAATTTAAAATATTAGTGTTAATTATTATAATGGGATAGTTTATAACTTTATCGCCTGTTTATATATATTTAGATGGTTAGGTGTTTTTCTATATAAAATTTTGTTTGAAACCACTGTTTACTTCGTCGTCTTTCTACCAAATTAAATAATACCACATATTTAAAATAAATATTTAATAATTCGTTAACCAATCTTGAGTGTGCTACCTACACACTGCTGAAATAAATTCAAGAACATGATCGATAAAATATAAAGAGAATCCCTGTTCATCAATCTTGGATTTGCGATATAGGTGTATCTCTGAAATTTTTGACTGTTTGTTTGAATAGTGTTGTTCCACAACATTTTTAAAATGGTAAGCTTTTGTGAAAGTTTTGACTTTTACGTAGTAATGATTTTTTTGTTAAAAAATATTTAAATTTTAGTTTTTTAAAATAGATAACTTTTAGTAGTGACAATTTGTTAACTAATAAGTTGAAGGGTTTTATATATAATTCATTAATATAAAAAAGAAATTGCTATTTTATATATGTATGAATTTTTTGGATGTTTACTAAAGGTAGGATACTTAGAGTATTTATGAAAATTCAAATAGTTTAATTCTAAAAGGTTGTAATTATTTTTATGTTAAAAAAATAAAGATGTAGGGGAGTAGAATTGCTCTTACATCGAAAAGTAAAATAAATTTAATAGTTAAGTATATGAGTAGTATTCCCAAAAACATTGAACCCAATTCAATCAACAAATAACCTGAGTCAACCAATAATTTTAGCTTAAAATTGTACATTAACACAATCACTTACGCATAATAAAGATGTATTTAAACATAATAAGATATAATTACCATGAAATGAATATCGGCTATACACTTGTTACACTCGGGTTAATCTTGTTGATTTTTTCAAGGAAGTCCAAAATCTGAGATAATATCTAAATGCCTATCAACATAATTAGTTAAAGTAGTATTTTAAGTAGCACAACCACTCAACTTGTGGTGGGTGAACTTGGATAGGCCATTGGTCATTTTTTAAGTTTCCCACACTTAAAAATAAATTTAAACCATCAATTAAACAAATAATTAAATTATTTAAGTTGCCCACATTTATTAATTAAATAATTAATAAATTAAATTATTCAAATTATTAGGGTTAAAATATTTACCTTTTGGCTTGCTAGCGTTATTTGCCTTGGGCATGTTAGAGTTGCACTCAATTTTGTATGGAAGTCCTCATAATTACAATTAAGTGTGATTGTAGCATGCTTCTTCCTTTTTGTATTTGTTTTTGCAAATGATAATTGTAGATTTGTTCCTTAAGAAGTCAATTATCTTTCTCTTTATATTAAATGTTAATTGTATTTGTTATTATCATTCAACAACAAGATCACAACATTACAATGTTGTATGAATTCTTTAATGGCATGGCTTGAAAATACTTAAAAAATTCCTATAACCAATTCTATAATATGTTTTTTCCCCCTTTGAGTTATGCACCATTTGTATGCAGATCTTTCTTAAAATCAAAGAATTTTTTTAAGATAACATTTGTTATAATACACACTATATATATATATAGCAATAAAAACTTATTTTTTCTATATACACTTAGTTTCTTGATTTTAAGCAATTAAGATTTTTATTTCACCCTTCATTGAAAACTAAAAGAGCATTCTAAAAAATGAATAAAATATGAGCATATTTATTTTGAAGTGATAATTTAATTTCTGATTTATGATATTGCAATTATCTCCCTCTTATCTCTCTGTTGTATCAAGTACCAATCAAGGGATAATTTAAACATTGTTTTTATAATTTAGAATCAACATAACTTTTCCATGTGGCAAACTTTTGTAGATATTGTTATACTTAGAAAAGAAACAAAATACTGAAAAAAAAATATCATACAAATAGATAGAACTTTGGGAAGGTGTCATCTTTGCAAATTAAATCATTTATTACAAGTAACTACCTACTGGTGTGGAGGATTTAGGGGATACAAGTTTACATCATTTTAACACATGCCAACTTAGTGCAATGGAATTTTCCATAATTCATGATGCCAATAAAACATTAAATTTGATTTACATACCTATCCATGAGGTTACTTGTAAATCATATACATCATTTATTATGTATCTCTCAATGAAGTATATTCCATGAGGACACTTAAACAACGTACTATTATTTTTTAAATCGTATACATCATTTATTTTTGTATCTATCATTGACGTATATTCCATGAGTACATTTGAACAACCCACAATTATTTTTGATAACTATGTCTCATAGTTGGAGTGTAGAAAGTGAAAAAAAACCATATTCTCACTTTGATAAAAAGAGTTCAAAAACCAACATAGTCTTTAGGAAGGAAAATCAATCCCTATACCTTATACGTTTTTGCTTACAAATTCTACATCTATTTTGAAAACCAATTAATGTAGCCTTTTAATAATACAATTTAGATGGGACACAAGTCTATGTTAACAAACTTTCATGTTTAATCAAATTTAAAATGCAAACTATTAAAGTAGTAAATGTCACTACAATCGGATTTAGGTGAATTAAAAACATTTTATACCCATTGCATCGTAAACAATTCAACTAAATTTGCAAGGAAATGGTAGACTTGTTGACCAAATTTATCAACTTAATCTTTTCTATCATATAATTAAACCACTTATAAATTTTCAAGTGATTCATCCAAGATAATTGCATTTGCTGCCCCATAATCAATATATTTTTACACACTTATTGTAATGACTATCCTCAAATCTTATTTTTCCACACTTTTTGCGATGATTTTGTACTCAAATATTTCTTTGGATTGTACGTTAAGCAATACAGTGCATATCTAGATAAGACATATCTATAAGTTAATGTGCTATAAGTGAGAATATGGGTACCTAAATAAGTATGGAGTTACATTTGATCCTTGAACCTTGATAACTCGGAATAGTTATTTTGAAAAAACAACTAATAACTTTGAAGCACATTAGTATGAGAAACCTCCCGTCAAGAATAATTACTAGGAGCAAAAGCAAGTAGGATACAAAAGCAAGCAAGATACAAAGTCACGACTT
>LPNX010890237.1:783303-803381 GCA_001517045.1 Pseudotsuga menziesii | reverse complement strand
GTCTTTAAACTTATTTAAATCTTAATTAAAATACATTTAAACATAACAAGATACAAATTAATACTACCATAAAATAAAATGAATCAGTGCTGTACACTTATTGTATTTGGGTTAATCTTGATTATCCACATAAATATGGAAGATCTAAAATCATATCTAAATACCCCTGCACATAAATATGTCTCCCTCATCTTTTGAAACTCAATCTTAACAGCCATAAAATACTGAGGTAAGAGAAGTTGCCCGACTGTTCTACATTGAAACGTCTGCTGCTATCAATAATCCAATGTTCTTTGGGAAAAACCCATCAGATCCAATATTCTAGAAAATGAAACGCTATTTTATTTTTTTCGCATCATCTGTGGACTATCATTTCCAGCATGGTCTATTGTCAACATGGAGAAAGTCTTAGATAGACATCTATTCATCGTCGATATTAATTCTTTATTTTCTAATTTTTTCAATCACACTTCTATGATATAGTGAGGTCCACAAACCCTAGCAACGCAATGACTGAAATTTTCTCTTTGGGTATCCCCAACATGGGCATTGGCTGATATAACAACCATGGCTACGAGCATATTTGAGACACCCATTCTTGCAGCGCTTGATATGAGAGCATTGAGAAAACAAGATATGACCTTTTGGTTAAGGTTTATACAAGTCCCAAAACCTGCAGATGTTGGTGAACATTTGAAACCCAATACAAGGCCCAATCACTAGCCCGCCTTCAGCATAGCTTGAGGGAGTTGAAGCTGAGACCTCTGCTCTGATACCATGTAAGGTTTGGGGTTACACCAAAACTTTCAGATGTTGGTGAACATTTGAAACCCAGCACAAAGCCCAATCACTACCAATGGAAGTTAGTCCACTTGTTTTATATTTCCACAGGTGCAGCGGTTAGGCCATGTGAAGGTTGTACTGATACTCCAACAGTTAGTGGATACATCGTTTTTCAAGCCACTTGAATAGTGGAACAGTAAATTCTCCATGCACCTAGTATCATGGCACTACCCTAGCTTTCCCGTACCTGGTTTATATTTCCTTTTAAATAGTTTGTTAGATTCCATTCTCTGTATTCACAATCAAATCTAGTTGGAAATATTGCAGATATTGGTTATTAAGGTGATAGCCTTTTAATATTATCTCATATTATGGGCTTAGTTGAGTGGATCAATAACATTAACCAGAGTGTAACAAGTGTAAGATCAACATTAATTTCATGGTAGTCCTCTATTGTTATGATAAATGCATTTTGTTTAAGATTTAAATAAGCATTATTTAAGTGATGGTTAAAAAAACGGATAGCTATAATGTTTTTTTATGTGTATATTAATCAATTTAATGTTGATTTAGTAATTAGTTGAAATTTTATTCTTTGTTTAACAAGCAACTATTTCCACAAAATTAAATGGGTAGTTGTGTCTATCAATCTTCACCTACCATAGATTAAATAAAAGTACATTACAAACTAAAAATAATAATAAAAAGATCCAAACCTTCTAAAGTGACCCTACAAACAACCGGGTAGGTAGATAAAATCAATCTGTATTTATGCCAAAACAGATGATTATACAAATGGGATAGGACCATTTCAAACCAGTCCTCTCACATTCAAAAAGAGAAACGTATTACAAATTTGAAGTTGTTGATGCTTTTGCTGTATCAAATTTGGGTGTATTACTGAAATTAAGAATTTAAGTGATTTGAAGCTTAAAGAATGGTGTTGCTGATTTTCTGGTTTCTTAATATTTATTGGTGTTTTTTTATGGTTGAATCCTTTGGCCAGTTACTATGAATATGAGCTTCTTGAATAAGACAAATGAAATCAGTTAATATGCGTGATTGACTTTTACACTGCTACCTCTGCATCAAGGAGTAGGTGCATGGCAACCTGGGTTTCAATGAAGTTGATAGTGTTGTTTTCAATGTTGGAAATATTTATCTAATAAAAAAATGTTTTTAGTTGGGACAAAGTTTTTTCTGACTGTCGGTTGCAGAGTTGCAGCGAGTGTTAAAAGCACTAGGTATCACCAAACAACCTACATTATTGAATTTATGAAAAGATTTTAGCTTTTCCGTATGTAAGAGAAAGGAATAAGCTAGTAGCAGCGATTGTCAAGAAATGTTATAACCACAATCTTTAAACAAAATTTTTTAACAAAACATCTTGTCTCCTCATCAAATTCATTTCTGGTCTAGTAGGGCAGGTTGAACCAGACTAGACCAGAAATTGGATAGAGTTTGGTTTACTGACCGAAGTTTTGTTAAGAAAATTCCACAGAATTTAATGAGGAGACAAGAACACCTTGTAGTGCTCGGGATAGTATGACATGGCAGAGAGATGTTATTTCTGTGTGCAAAGTGCTGTAAAAAAAATTCATTACACATATCTTGAGACCTAGAGATACTTGCAGCATAAGCGATTTATGTTCTTACAATTAATATTAAGTTCATATACATGTTGCTGCAAGGCCGAAATGTGCGCTATGCAGCCATATACTAGCCATAGACGGGATCTTATAGTGGAGCCTATGCCTGGTAGGATACCTTACAACTGTCTGCCAACTAGCCATAGACGGGATCTCATAGTGGATCATATGCCTGGTAGGATACCTTACAACTGTCTGCCAACACTTGAGTATGGGAATATGCAGTGAATGTTCCAAGACAATGCTCACCCCAAGGATCTTATGAGCTGTTGCAAAATGCTTAGTGCCTTCATCAAAGCCGTAGTATGCAGAGAACAAGCATCTTTCACATCCATTCACGCGTTTCCTTCTTGCAAACCTGGAAAGCGCTCCTCCTCTGCACATTGTGCAGGATTCGAACTATCAACCGCCAGTTTTCGGAGGTATCCTTGATGGAATGGGAAGCTTCTTCTGCCATGGTCGAGAATGGATGGAATTGGTGTGAAGAACCATCGCAGGAAACTTTCGTGGACGGTGGCCATTTGAAATTCAAATTTCAATTTCGGTGTCTTGAACACCATGTCTAAACAGTGAAGCGACGATTTCGCCCGGCGACGGACATCAAGGTGACAGATGGGAAGGATGGATCTGCAGGGATCATGTGGGACCCGGTGAAGAATGCTCACGAAAATGAGAAGGGAAGGGGCTGGAGGCGTTGACGGTTAATAGAGCCTGCTAATGGAGATGATGGACGGAGTAGTCTAACGCCGGGCGAAATCGTTGACCCGTTAGACTACTCTTTTTCATAATGGTGTAATGCGCTAACACACATAAGCTTTCGCTCATAGTGCCATGTTAGAAGGAAAGCTAACTCCAGCTAGATCTCCATCATGGTGTAATGTATTTGATGACAATGTGGCAGTGTTAAATGAAAAACTACCTTATGAAAGCTAGCAAATATTATATTTTACTCACCGTGCAATGTTTTAAGAACGAAAGGTAACTCCAGCTAGATTTCCATCATGGTGCATTGTGATTGATGACAATGTGGCTGTGCTAGATGGAAAACTACACTATGAAAGCTTACACACATTAGATTTCATATGGAAAAAGCAGCTAGATTTTCATAATGGTGTAATGTGCTAACACACATAAGCTTTCGCTCATAGTGCCATGTTAGAAGGAAAGCTAACTCCAGCTAGATCTCCATCATGGTGTAATGTATTTGATGACAATGTGGCAGTGTTAAATGAAAAACTACCTTATGAAAGCTAGCAAATATTATATTTTACTCACCGTGCAATGTTTTAAGAACGAAAGGTAACTCCAGCTAGATTTCCATCATGGTGCATTGTGATTGATGACAATGTGGCTGTGCTAGATGGAAAACTACACTATGAAAGCTTACACATATTAGATTTCATTCACCGTGCAACAATTTAAGGATGAAAGCTAACTGGAGCTAGATTTCCAACACGACGCAATGTGATTGATGACAATGTGATTGTGTTACATGGAAAACTACCTTATGAAAGATAACACACATTAGATTTCACTCATCATGCCATGTTGTTAAAAGGAAAGCTAACTCCAGCTATATTTCCATCATGATGTAATGAGCTAACGCACATAAGCTTTCCCTTTTAGTGCCATGTTGTTAGAAGGAAATCTAACTCTAGCTAGATTTCCATCATGGTGTAATGTATTTGATGACAATGTTGCTGTGTTAGATGGAAAACTACCTTATAAAGGCTAACAGACATTAGCTTTACTCACCGTGCAATGTTTTAAGAATGAAAGCTAACTCCAGCTAGATTTCCATCATGGTGCATTGTGATTGATGACAATGTGGTTGTGCTAGATGGAAAAATACACTATGAAAGCTTACGCACATTAGATTTCACTCTCTGTGCAACGATTTAAGGATGAAAATTAACTCTAGCTAGATTTCCAACATAGTGCAACATGCTTGATGGCAATGTGGTTATGTTACATGGAAAACTACCTTATGAAAGCTAACACACATTAGATTTCACTCAGCGTGCCATGTTGTTAAAATGAAAGCTAACTCCAGCTAGATTTCCATCATGGTGTAATGAGTTAACACACATAAGCTTTCCCTTATAGTGTCATTTTGTTAGAAGGAAAGCTAACTCCAACTAGATTTCTATCATGGTGTAATGTATTTGATAACATTGTGGTTGTGTTAGATGGAAAACTACCTTATGGAAGCTAATAAACATTAGCTTTATTGACCGTGCAATGTTTTAAGAACGAAAGCTAACTCTAGCTAGATTTCCATCATGGTGTATTGTGATTGATGACAATGTGGTTGTGCTACATGAAAACCTACATTATGAAAGATAACACACATTAGATTTCACTCACCGTGCAATGATTTAAGGATGAAAGCTAACTCCAGCTAGATTTCCATCACGGTGCAATGTGACCGATGATGATGTGGTTGTGTTAGAGGGAAAACTACCTTATGAAAGCTAACACACATTAGTTTTCACTCATCGTGCCATGTTGTTAGAATGAAAGCTAACTCTAGCTAGATTTGCATCATGGTGTAATTTATTTGATAACAATGTGGCTGTGTTAGATGGAAAACTACCTTACGAAAGCTAACACAGATTAGTTATTACTCACCGTGCAACGTTTTAAGAATGAAAGATAACTCTAGCTAGATTTCCAACATGGTGCATTTTGATTGATGACAACATGGTTGTGCTAAATGGAAAGCTACATTATCAAAATTAACACACATTATATTTCATTCACCGTGCAATGATTTAAGGTTGAAATCTAACTCCAGCTAGATTTCCATCACGGTGCAATGTGACAATTTGATTGTGTTAGATAGAAAAATACCTTATCAAAGCTAACACACATTAGCTTTCACATATCCTGCGATGTTAAAAAGAAAGGGAACTCCAACTATATTTTCAAAATGGTGTAATGAGCTAACACCCATGAGCTTTCACTCATAGTACCATGTTAGAAGGAAAGCTAACTCTAGCTAGATTTCCATCATGATGTAATGTAATTGATGACAATGTGGCAGTGTTAGATGAAAAACTACCTTATGAAAGCTAACACCCATTAGTTTTTACTCACCGTGCAATGTTTTAAGAATGAAAGCTAACTCCAGCTAGATTTCCATCATGGTGCATTACGATTGATGACAATGTGGTTGTGCTAGATGGAAAAATACACCATGAAAGCTTACACACATTAGATTTCACTCTCTGTGCAATGAGCTAAGGATGAAAGTTAACTCCAGCTAGATTTCCAACACGGTGCAACATGCTTGATGGCAATGTGGTTATATTACATGGAAAACTACCTTATGAAAGCTAACACACATTAGCTTTCACTCATCATGCCATGTTCTTAAAAGGAAAGCTAACTTCATCTAGATTTCCATCATGGTGTAATGAGCTAACAGACATAAGCTTTCTCTTATAGTGCCATGTTGTTAGAAGGAAAGCTAACTCCAGCTACATTTCCATCATGGTGTAATGTGTTTGGTGAAATTGTGGCTGTGTTAGATGGAAAACTACCTTATGAAGGGTAACAAACATTAGCTTTATTCACCGTGCAATGTTTTAAGAATGAAAGCTAACTCCAGCTAGATTTCCATTATGGTGCATTGTGATTGATGACAATGTGGTTGTGCTAGATGGAAAAATACACTATAAAATCTTACACACATTAGATTTCACTTACCGTGCAACGATTTAATGATGAAAGCTAACTCAAGCGAGATTTTCAACATAGTGCAATGTGCTTGATGGCAATGTTCTTGAGTTACATGGAAAACTACCTTATTAAAGATAACACATATTAGCTTTCACTCATCGTGCCATGTTGTTAAAATGAAAGCTGCCTCCAGCTAGTTTTCCATCATGGTGTAATGAGCTAACACACATAAGCTTTCCTTTATAGTGACATGTTGTTAGAAGGAAAGCTAACTCCAGCTACATTTTCATCATGGTGTAATGTATTTGATAACAATGTGGTTGTGTTAGATGGAAAACTACCTTATGAAAACTAACATATATTAGCTTTACTCACCGTGCAATGTTTTAAGAACGAAAGCTAACTCTAGATAGTTTTCCATCTGGTGCATTGTGGTTGATGACAATCTGGTTATGCTAGATGGAAAACTACATTATAAAAGCTAACACACATTAGATTTCACTCACCATGCAATGATTTAAGGACGAAAGCTAACTCCAGTTAGATTTCCATCACGGTGCAATGTGATCGATGATGATGTGGTTTCGTTCGATTGAAAACTACTTATGGTGGAGAAAGGCTTAATGTAGGATATGTTATGGTTTTTATAATTGATGTCATTGAACCACATTTGATTGTGGAAGATGTTGATGAAGGGGACTTACATCCATGGAAGATCATAGATTTGAGGCATAACAAAGGTAAATAAAAATCTTGAAGCACATGTTAAGTGTTTTTGATAGTACATTGTTTGTTTTTTTGAGCAAATACTAAGTTTGTTTAATTTGCTGTATAGGTGCAAATGTCTCTTCTGCATTTTCTATTGGAGACCAAGGTAGATCTTTTGTAATGTGCAGTGAAGGTGGGTGAGGGCTCCATATTCAATACACATATTGGTCATAAAGTGCATGGAAGGATGGTAAATAAATGATATATAGTGGTTAACATTGAGAAGGTATTAAAACATGATGCTCTTCTGCCACATCCAACAGGATTTGAGAATACACTAGGGGGTGCATTGGGATCTTCTGATATTTGGAAAGAATCAGATTTGGAAACTCATTGTCATGATCATCCAGTAAATACTCCCCAACATAGGCTTACATTCACATGTAAAAATGTTTCTCTTACACATGAAAGCATGGGAACAAGCATCTGCATTGCCAAATGAGCATAGTTAATGTCCGTGAGGATGACATGGTAGAGGGTGAAATGTTAGGTGAAAAGGAATTCAGTGTTTTTGTGGAAGACATAGATAGAACTTGTGAAAGATGTAGGATTGGGGATAAGTCTATACATTGTTGGGTTAGATGGCTAATAAATAAGTTGGTGGACAATGAAGGTGAGATTTTAAGGGTGAATGAAAATTTCAAGGAGGCACCCAAGGAAATGGCGGTATGGGATCTTATAGAGGAAATAAGTCCCTTAAACACATGGGATGGTGATATTTATAATGACAACGATCTAGACCCAATTGCTATGCATGCAACGAAGCCATATAAAAGGATTAAACGAGTTGTGGCTACAAAAAAAGATGGAAACTTTCAAATACAAATAGATGAAGATAAAAAAATCCGACTTTTGGAAGCAGATGAAGGCTACAAACAAGATTGTATTCAACATGTGGATAGGAGAGACATTGAAACTACTATAAGGGGTATGAAACTCTTAAATAAAAATGGCATTATGGAATTTGTCTTGAATTCACTCCTTTTCCAACACAATCATGTCAAAGAGCCATGGCCATGGCCTACCTCCTACTGCTAGGAAAGTAAAGGACATGAGGTTTAATGGAGATATTATTTGTAAGAAAGCATGGTACAAGATACATAATATTCCTCAAAGCACCTTCTATACTTACCAACATAATTTTCAACAAGGACATGTCAAAGGAATTCATGGTAACACCAACAAATGCAAAGCACTTGCACATATTGTGGCAGCCATAGAAATATTGCACAAAATTGTAATGGATAATTCAGATTTTTCACCAAACCAAACATGAAAAGTTGAAGAACATGGAATGTCTGCTCCTTTAAGATTGTTGCCATCAACGTACACCAAAATTTCTTTGTTAAAAGAGGTCAATGAGGCTCTTTAAGAGCTCAATTTTCCATCAATATCACAACCAACAATGAGCAAGATTTGGAATACTCATTTTCCAGATGTGGCATTCTCAAAGAACACTAACTTCAGTAAATGTAGTGAATGTATTGTGTTGAAAGCACAGATGAAGACATCGACTACAAAAGATCTGGAAGAAAAGGCACGAGCTAGACTGAAGAAACATAACAAGATTGTTATGTGTGGAAGATATTGCTAGTATGCCCACATAATTATGTTAGAGCGGTATCCAAAGGAATACTTGAGCATTATAAAATGGACAAACAAAGACTTCAATGCCAAGATTACGTGTCAAATTAAAATATGTTGCAGGAACAAACTTGGGTTTGTTGTTTACAGGTATGCTAACACATGGGCGTAGCATAGGCGGTTTTGGTCATTTCTCCCTACCATTTGTACACATGAGATCACAATTTACCATTACATCTATTGCAAAGTGCTTGAGGGACCTTGAAGACCCACGCCTTGATATGTATGGTGATTTGCTTTATGAGAGTGGAAGTTCAAGAAACCCACTTTCAAATGCATTACTTCAAAACTCTATTTACTCAAAATGTAGAGTGTACAAGGATGCTTTCCTATCTTAAAATGGAAGCTCAAAAAATCAAAATCTTGATTTTAAACCTCTTACTCCACATTTGTTGTTGCAGTTGGACAATGCAGCTAGTGATAATAAGAATTGTTATGTTTTCATGTTTCTATCACTATTAATTGCACTTGGTGTCTTCATCACTATTGAGGTTGGATTCTTGATTGTGGGGCACACCCATGAATACATAGATGGAACCTACGGAAGAATGTCTTCCAACTTGAAAAGTAAAGATATATATTCTTTACTTGAGATGATGGATACATATCGCACAATAGAAGAAAAATGAGGATTTCCACCTAAACTTATTGACAAAGTGTATGACTTCAAAAGTTTTCCTAATGGGTACATCAAGGAGGGGGAAAATGCAGTAGCTGGACATCTTAATGTCCAATACGTCCAATTTCTTGTACTCAATGATGTTCCAATTATGAGGTATAAAGAATCCATTAGAGACATTGAGTGGTCAAAACCAGTTGAATTCTGGAATATAGATGATGAAGGTCGACCTATATTTCCCACAGGGGAGCCATCTTTCTTACGTCCCAAAGAAAATGATGTTTATTTAAAAGAACTAAAGGAATGAATAACATCATACATAAAAATGTGGAAAGAGACTATTGGAAATGAGAATTAACCAATTGTTATAGAGGAATGTAATAAAAAACTAGAGTATTGGAAAAGAGTTCTTGATGCATTAGATGGAATCTACAATGACCATACACCCTTGGATGAAAGTGATTCTTCTTCTGATGATTTTTCGCCCAAGACAAGGAAAAAAGTTAACGTCGATGGTAATGCACTCCATGCAATATCAAGTATTATGGATGGGGATTTTGATAATGTGACAGATGAACCGGTATATGTTGGACCCAGGTGCAACTAGCCAAAGCCAACATTTGATCCTAGAATTGATGTTGAGAAGGAAAGATGTTGTTTGTTAGATCAAGAAATGAGGATGAAAGAGAGATGATTTGGATGGCAAAATCCACCTCAGATATATTCTAGGACAATGACAGCAAAACCCTTCATGTAAAGATTGATTGGTGGCAACCTAGCTCAGGGAAATACAAGGGAAACATTTTAGAACAATATTGGGTACCAAATCCCAATGACACAAAACTTGGATCTATTCCAATTAATACCATAGTTTGGGCATGGGTGCCAACGAAAGAAGATTGTAGGAAGACCAATATAAATAAATGTGGTCTACAAGTTGTACTTGATATGCATGAGCAAATATAAGGAGATTAGGTGGAGATGATTCATGAATGTAATTTTTCTTTTTGAATGACTTTTAGTATACATGAAGAAACATTTTTCAATGTTTGTAGTATAATAAATACTCTTCAAGTGACTTTTTGAAGAATTTTATATTATTTACCGCATATATGAAAATTTCACATCAAGTTCAATGTTAATTCATGTGATGATACTTTATGCGAATTAGATAACACCATTCAAATTTTAACTTTTCAATTTGTCTTTTAGATTAACACAACATCTCACTATATCAAATGTGCATAATTATATTCATTAATGTATGTACACAACCCTTACCTTATTTCTTATTAGCTTTTGCTCACTCTCTTCAATTCCACTTTGAGCTTTTCATTTTGTTCCCCTAATGATTGGTGGAGTATCGACTTGAAACGTAGGGACGTTTCAATACACACAATTAAATTCCATAAACTCTCTTTGTCATTAAGATTAATTGTGGAAATCTTCATCCTCAAGATGTACTTGATCTGCTTGAGAAAATATAAGGAGATTAGGTGGAGATGATTCATAAATGTAATTTTGCTTTTCGAATGACTAATTAATATACATGAAGAAAAAGTTGTCAATGTTTGTAGTATATCAAATATTCTCTTCAAGCTACCTTTTGAGGAATTTTATATTATTTGCTACATATATGAAAATTTTGGTTCAACTTCAATGTTAATTCAGGTGATGATACTTTATGCAAATGCACCTTAAAACATCTTATAGGCTTTCTTTGTGAATAAATGTAAGGCACTTGCAATAACGTTTGAAGTGATTTTTCCCTATTATTCATTATTATAGTTGATATAAATTTAATTGTACTACTATGTTGCATTCAAATTCATAATTATATTTTCTCGTGTAGACTTTAAAGTGGTGCCAACTTTGTACTTGTATATTAACTTATACTCAATAAATACTGTAATAACATTTTGAGTGTGCATGTTTTATCAGTTTGTAATCATTGTGATTGATTTTTTGGGTTAAACTGTGTGTGTTTTTTAGACCAACGTTTTGAGTGGACACTCCACCCATGCTTGTTACAGGAACCATGAAAAACTCATTGTGGACTTAAAAGATTTCACATAACTTAATCCAAAAAATCAATCATTAAGTAGTAACATTTTGTTAGCTTTAATTCATGTTAGATATTATCATCAAATACATTGCATCACAAAGACAATTTAATCCATGTGAGATTTAATGCACTGCATGTAATATAAGTATTATAGATGGAGATTTTGATAATGTGACGGATGAATTGGTATATGTTGGACCCAAGTGCAACAAGCTAAAGCCAAGATTCAATCCTAAGATTGAAGTTGAGAAAGAAAAGATGTTGCTATTTAGATCATGAACTGAGGATGAAGGAGAGATGATTTGGATGGCAAACACCACCTCATATATCTTCCAGAATGATGAAAGTGAGACTCTTTATGTAAATATTGAGATGATTTGGGTACCAAACCTTGATGACACATGACTTGGATCTATTCCATTTAATACGATAGTTTGGGCATGGATGCAAAAGAAAGAAGATCGCAGAAAGACCACGATAAATAAATGTGGTGTACAAGTTGTAATTGATTTGTTTGACTGAATATAAGGAGATTAGGTGGAGATGATTCATGAATGTAATTTTCTCTTTGAATGAGTTATTAATATACAAGAAGAAACACTTTTCAATGTTGGTTGTATATCAAATATTCTCTTCAAAGATTTTTTGAGGAGTTTTATATTATTTGCTAAAATGAAAATTTTGGTTCAACTTCTATGTTAATTCATGTGATGGTACTTTATGTGAATTATATAACACCATTCAATTTTTAACTTTTCCATTTGTTTTTTACATAAAATAAACATGTCACTATATCAAATGTGCATAATCATATTCAATAATGAACCTTAAAACATCTTCTAGACTTCCTCTGTGAATAAATGTAAGGCACTTGCAATAAGGTTTGAAGTAACTTTTCCATATTATTTGTTATTATAATTGATATAAATTTAATTGTTCTACTCTGTTGCATTCTAATTAATATTATATTTTCTTATGTAGACTTTAAAGTGGTGCGAACTTTGTACTAGTGCAATATCTTATACTCAACAAAGACAAAGTAGTAACATTTTCAGAGTGTGGGCTTTCACAGTTTGTCGTCCTTATGAATGATTTTCTGGATTAAGTTGTTAGTGAGTTTTTCAAACCAACATTTCAAGTGGGCACTCCATGCATGATCGTGGGGGGAACAATGTAAAATTAATTATGGTTTGAAAAGCTTTCACATAGCTTAATCCCAAAAATCAATAGGCAAGTGTTAACATTTAATGTCAATACTACATAAGTTAATAATAGTCACAACACAATATTAATATGTTGTTAAATAATTTTATATTATGTAAGAAATTTCTTACACAAATTATTAATAATTCACTAGTCAAATATTGGTGACTTTTATTTTAATACTTAAATATAAATATTAACGATAATCAAATTATATCATTAAATACATTTATAGGTAAAATTTCTCGCATAAATATGTTATTCATAAAATCAACATTAATTAAGTTAGTTTTTAATACACCACCACCAACAACAACATTAATAATAAATTATGTCTCTATTCTAATTCATAACTTATTTTAATCATTACTAAGATAAAACCTATTTTACTCTAAGTCATAAAAATATTTTCTCTTGTCCTCTATCAAGTGGTGTCATCTTCCAAAAATAAAACATCATACTCAAAAAAGACTTCAACCTAGACACATTAGTTAACATAATTTCAATTAAATGAAATTCCAAGATAATAATAGCAACAAACATTGATTATTAATGTCATTAAATAACTTTAATAATAATATGTAAAAAAATCTTCTGTAATCTATTTTTCGTGATATAACCATTGATCAACTTAACTTTTATTAGAAAATATAAATAATAGTAATATAAATAAATTATATTTCTATTCTAACGCATAATTGTTTTTTATCGTTAAAATAATAAAATTAGCATAGTAACACTTAATATATAATAGTTTTTCTTGTCACTTATAAAATGTTGCCAACCTTCTAATATATTACAACATGATACTCAACACATGCAATATTGCTTGCTATGTCGAGAATTAAAATTGTTATAGTAACAAACACATTTATATTATGTCATTAAATAGTTATTAAATAGGTCATTCTAAAATATTTCCAACCTTCTACTAGTATAGGAACTCAACACCAACAATGTACTAGTTACCATATCAAATTATAATTCAATTGCTTAATCATAGTAACATATACAATATTAATGTCATTACATAAACTTAATCGACTTACCATTTGATACAAACTATAGATAATATTAATGGAAATTATGTAAGGAATCAAAGTCTAAGAATTTCATCATTTTGAAAGAATCAAAGTCTAACATTTTCATCATTTTGATTTGTCACAGAGGATTAGAAAGGTGTAATTTAGGTGTTAACACAATCCCTCTCCCCTCATGTTGTAAAGGGTGCTAGCTCAATGGAAGAGCACCTGCATTACAAGCAGGACGATGGTGGTTCGATTCCTTTGTGCCCTAACATAAATTAATAGATGATTTAAGATCTAACGATAATATAAATATTGTAAGATATCTATATTTTCAATATAAATATGCTCTTTTCAATTAAACACATTGTTCAAATACTTCATAAATAAATAATGAACACTTGCAATAATTAATTCAATTGGTTTTCCCCCTTTCCTCTTGTATATGAAAAAAGTCAAACTATATTGCACTAATGCTTTTCTAGTTCATAATTGATTTTGATTGTTAAAATAATTAATATTAATAAACAAGAGATGATTTACTATCATCCGATATCATTAAATAAATTTATAGGTAAGAATTTCTCACTTTAATCTATTATTCATAAAGTAAACATTCATCAACTTAGTTTTTAATACACTACCACTACCAACAATAATAATAAAAAATTATGTTGCTACTTTAATTCATAATTTATTTTAATCATTACAAGGGTAAAACTTAGACTTTAAAGTCATAAAATATTTTCTCGTTTTGATTATAAGTGGTGCCAACTTCCAAAAATAAAACAACATACTCAACAAAGACAAAAATAATTACTATGACAATATTTATAATTGTTGTAATAACAAATACAATGTTGGTATTATGTTATAAAATAATTTAATCAACTTAACATTTAATACAAACTATAAATAATATTAATAGAAATTATGTAAAGATTCAAAGGCTATGACTTTTTTCATTTTGAAAGAACTCAATCTAGCGGAAGTTCTAAATTCTAGATCCACTAAATAATTACAAATTTAATGAAATATGTGTTTATTGGTACATTACATTGTGGTATCATAGCATTGGGTACATTGCATTATGGTATTAGATCTAATGGTTACAACATTGGGCCTAAATGGGTAAAGTTAAATAGCTGCAGAGAGAAAATTGTAGCAAGACAAAATGCTATTTAGCAAAACCACTAAATCTAGCTAACTCGACCAAATGTATCAAGTAGCGCTCATTAAAGCGAACTTCAAATTGATGGTGAGTCCAATTACATAAATATTTTGCACTCCATAAAGTGACTTTCATACCTACAATCTTTGAGCATGATATCTAGTGGGGAGGGGGCACATCACTTACGCACGTTTCCTATCGCGTACAACAAAATTTTATTTGTCAGTGCTAGTTCTCCCAACAAAATCATTGTCCATTGTTGATCTATTTGGGGATCAACCTTATCTGTTGATCTTAATCTCCTTCATGGTGATTAGTTTCCAATTTCGCAACTCAGTGCCCTTTTATCCTCCTTGTTCTTTTATTTACGAAATTCACTTTGGTCGTAGATCTGGTTCTACCATGATCTCGACCGTCCACACTTGCAGTGAACAGTCGATAAGTGGTTTTTGAATTACGAGATTTCCTAACAATGGTGTTTAATAACAAATTTTGCAAATTCATAGTTTAGTTTGAGAAAAGTTGGTTTCGGCTCAGCCATGAGGACCTACAACATGGATGATGCACAAGATCCTTATGGGCATGGGGAAGATGCTATGGTGGGGGACGTCCGAGTTGGAAATGTTGAAACAAAATCTAATGGGAGAAGATATCAAGATACTCCGCCAGATTTTGCAGCCACCATGAGAATCCTAAGGGTGGAGATGCGGAGTTACAAAGAGGATAATGAAACAATGATTAAATCTCAGGAAGAGCAGAATAAGCTAAATGCGGCCATGCTACAGAGTTTGACAGATATCCATAGGCGGATGAAATATGAGCATAGGGCAGTAAATTTACAAGGAAGTAAGAGCAGTGCCAGAAGAAGAAAGATATATTCTAGTGGGTCATCTCACTATGAAGCATCCACTGGGGGTTCAAGCTCTTCATCTCACAAGGATAGGAGGAAGAGGCATTACAGGAACAGTTCACGTGATGAATTTAAGAAGGAAAGTCCTCCTAACTTTAATGGTGAGATAAAGACTAGTTAAGAAGCTGAAGCTTGGCTTCTTGGGATGAAGAAGTATTTCCAAGTCCAAGACTACTCTGGAAATATGATAGCAAGGGTAGCCATCTTCAATCTGAATGGAAGAGAATCCATATGGTGGGAGAACCTCAGGCAAGTGAGAAAGATCAATGACAAAAATATTATGTGGAAACATTTCAAGAAGTATTTCAAGCAGAAGTACCTCTCTAACAGGTACTATGATGACAAGATTAACGAGTCCTATGACTTCATATTGGGACAACTGACCATGGAAGAATATGCAAACAAATTCTTGGATTTGTTGAGGCATGTCAGATACTTCATGGATGATAAAGTGAAAATCCAACGTTATCTTAGTGGATTACCTCAGTCTTACAAATATAGAATTGAATTTGATGAACCTAGAACTCTAGAAGAGGTTATCAGGAAGTCTAAGTACTGTTATGATTAGAACAAAGGAAAACCTGATAACATAAGGCCTATAAGGACAAGAAGAATGAGAAGTTTAACCAAAGGAAGAACGGTTTCAAAACTTTTGACTTCTGAAATCAACAAAGGAAGCCATCACAAGCTATGTCTAAGCCAACCATATTAATGGGAGATAGGACAAGAAATCCTAAAGAGATCATAGAACCACTCTAGTGTTGGAGATGTGGAGAAAACCATATACGCAGGAATTGTCCACTTGAGAATGGGTATGTAACGAAAGCTCACAACATCCACGAAACTGAAACTATGGGTCAACTAGCAAGGAATGTCCCTAGAATTTATGCAGTGCTAGAGGACCTCCAGGAAGATCATCAGTAAACTGTGGTTGAAGTTGCAGGTAAGATGTTTCAGCAATATGTTTCTATTTTGATTGACCCTGGATCTACTCATAGTTATATTACTCCTAGATTTGTTGAGATTTGTGTTTTTAAGAAGTTAAAGCATAGAAAATCATGGTTAGTTCAACTAGCCAATGAAACCAAGAGAAAAGTTAGTGAAGTGGTAGAAATATGTCCATTAGAGATGAATGAGTTAGTCACTTGTGTAGACCTGAATGTTCTGCCACTTGGTTCCTATGATATCCTCATTGGAATGGATTGGTTAGAAGCTCACAGAGTTAAGTTCAACTTTTATAATAAGACTTTTGAATGCATGGATGAAAAAGGAAATACAAGGGTTGTAAGAGGCATTCCAAAGGTGATTTCTGTTAGGCATATTTCAGCAATGTAGCTGAAGAAGTTCTATAGGAAAGGTTGCAGATTGTATGCAGCCCATGTTTTGTAGGAAGCAAAGAATGAAACTCCTAGTTTGTAGGAATTTCATGTGTTGCAAGAATTCAAGAATGTTTTTCCTGATGAAATCCCCAGTCTTCCTTCAAAGAGAGACATTGATTTTACAATTGACCTTGTGCCTGGAGCAGCACCAGTGTCTAAGACACCATACATGATGAGCACACCAGAATTGTAAGAGCTAAAGATGCACTAGCAAGAGTTGTTGGAAAAGAATTATACCAGGCCAAGTGTGTCCCTTTGGGGAGCACCAGTTCTGTTTGTGAAAAATAAAGATGGTACACTCAAGTTGTGCATCAATTCCAGACAGTTGAACAAAGTCACTGTGAAGAATAAATACCCTTTACCTCAAATTGATGACCTTTTTGATCAAATGAGAGGAGCAAAGGTATTTCCAAGATTGAGTTGAGGTCTGGTTACCATCAGGTAAGAATCAAGGATGAATATACTCTTAAGACAACCTTTAGAATAAGGTATGTTCATTGTGCATTTGTAGTTGTACCATTTGGTCTCACAAATGCACTAGCTACATTTATGTGTCTCATGAATAGTGTGTTCAACAGGTATCTAGACAAGTTTGTTCTTGTTTTCCTTGTTGACATTCTCATTTATTCTAAGAATGAGGAAGAGCATGGAGAACATTTGACACTAACATTGCAATTGCTAAGGGAGCATAAGTTGTATGCAATGTTGAGCAAGTGTGACTTTTATAAAGATAAAATTCACTATTTGGGTCACATTATCTCAGATGAGGGCATGTCTATGGACCCTGAAAAGATTGAAACCATCATGAATTGGCTAACCCCAAGAAATGTGATATATGTAAGAAATTTTATGGGACTTCAGGATACTATAGGAGGTTCATTAAAGGATTCTCTAAGGTTGCACATTCAGTCACTTCTTTGCAAAAGAAGGGGATAAAGTTTGAAAAGAAACCAAGATGTGAAGAGAGCTTCCAGCAGTTGAAGAAGCTTCTTACAACTGCACCAATCTTTAAGATTGCAGACCCATAAAAAGATTTTTTGGTGTGTACTGATGTATGTAATCAAGTACTTGGAGGAGTTATTGTGCAAGACAACCACGTGGTATGTTATGAGTCAAGAAAGTTGAAGGATCATGAGAAGAACTATGTTACTCATTATTTAGAACTTGTAGCCATAGTGCATGCTCTAAATATGTGGAGACAATACTTAATGGGAAGAAAATTCGAGCTAAGGACAAACCATTGTGGTTTGAAGTATTTGTTTGATAATCCAACTTTGAATGTTAGGAAATCTAGATGGCTGGGGTTTTTATGTGAGTTTGATTTTGAAATCAAATACATAAAAGGAAAAGAAAATAAAGTGGTTGATGCACTCAGCAAGAAGGTGCATAAAATGCATGTGGCATCTCTTAGTATTTTCCAACCAAATTTGAGACAACATATTGTTAATCATACTGCTGAAGATGAAATGTATGTTAGATCAAGGACAAATTACAATAGGAAAGTCTTGAAAGAAAGTATGAGGGATATAAATTGGAAGAAGGTGAACGTCTTACCTATAAGAACAGATTTTATTTCCCAAATGTAGTAGACTTGAGGAGAATTTTTATGGATGAAATCCATCAAGCTCCATATTCTGGTCACCCAAGATATCAAAAGATAGTTTCTAGAGCCAGAAAGAAGTATTTTTGGCCAGGAATGAAAAAAGACATTGCTGAGTATATTTCAAAGTACATGAAATGTCAGCAAGTGAAGGTTGAGCATCAACACCCAGTAGGTTTATTGCAGCCTTTTCTAATCCCAGAATGGAAATGGGAAGTTATTTCCTTGGATTTTATTATAGGGTTTCCAATGACTTGGAGACAACATGATTCCATCATGGTTGTGGTGGACAAGTTAACAAAGGAATCAAATTTTATACTGGTTAAGTCCACGTATAAGATTGATTCCTTTGCAAAAATATTCATGAAGGATATTTTCAGATTGCATGGATTTCCTAAGGAAATAATCTTTGACATGGATCCCAAGTTTACTTCTAAGTTTTGGAAAGGTTTGTTTGCAAATTTGGGTACCAAGTTGAACTTCATCATTTCCTACCATCCTCAGACTAGTGGACATACAAAAACAGTAAACCAGGTGCTTAAAGACATGCTCTGCATGTATGTGATGGACAAACCATCCAAGTGGGAGGATTATTTATAGTTGGTATAGTTTTCATATAGTAATGGACAACAAGCATCATTGGGAATGAGTCCATATGAATCCTTGTATGGAAGATGGTGTAGGACACCAGCGACTTGGGATAACAAATGAACAGGATTGTGCTTGGTCCAGAATTGCTCAAGGAAATGGAGCAATAGGTTGCAAAGACCAGGAAGAACCTAAAGGAAAACCGAGATAGACAGAAGAGCTATGCAGATAATCATAGACTGCACAAAGAGTTCATTGTTGGGGATCATGTTTACCTCAGAGTGAGGCCAATGAAGAGTTCCCTGAAGCTTGGAATTTATGCCACGTTGTCACCTAGATATTGTGGGCCTTTTGAATTTCTTGAAAGAATAGGTCCATTTGCATATAGACTTGCATTTCCTGATAGCACCAGAGCTCTTAATGCTTTTCACGTTTCTTTGCTTAAGAAATATGTATATGATCCTAACCATGTGATACATTGGGATGTGATTCAGGTGGAACCCAAGAAAGAGTTCCAAACTGAGCCATTGCGCATCCTCTGGAATCGAGCCGTCAGACAGGTAAAGGTGCAGTGGAAGCACTATGGTTTGGATGAGGCTACATGGGAGATGGAGCATGCCATGTGATTGACACATACAATTTTCTTCAATTTTGTAAAGCACTGAGGACAGTGCTAATCAAGGGGGAGGGGAATGTAACACCCTTATTTTTACCCCATGGTATTCAAATTGTACATGATGTGGGTGAATC
The DNA here is from genome assembly GCA_001517045.1 of Pseudotsuga menziesii. Classification (NCBI taxonomy): domain Eukaryota; kingdom Viridiplantae; phylum Streptophyta; class Pinopsida; order Pinales; family Pinaceae; genus Pseudotsuga; species Pseudotsuga menziesii. The sequence goes on along the minus strand of LPNX010890237.1, from coordinate 783,543 downwards.
TGCGGACCTAGGTAACACTTTTTGGCAAGCGCATTTTGGCAAAAACAGAAAAACGCACCTCAGTCGAGGGCTTGTTAAACCCTCAATCGAGGTCTTAATATCTCGACCGAGGTTTTATCAAGCCCTCGACCGAGGTTTTGTTCAGCCCTCGACCGAGGTATTTAAATACCTCGGTTGAGGTTTTTGTTTGGTCGAGGGCTTTACAAACCCTCGGTCGAGGTTTTGTTAAGACCTCAACCG
>LPNX010890237.1:584078-783056 GCA_001517045.1 Pseudotsuga menziesii | reverse complement strand
AATACACAGCCAAAAAATTCTTAAAAATGCACACATCACATATCGACGTGTCCTCTTCAAAAGGGTATATTTGGTTTTTCAATTTTTGAAAAAATAGAAAAAAATGCTTTACGTGTACAAATATGTGTTTAAAACGATGCTGAAATCGAATGTGGTCACTTTCGAAAAATAATAAATGATTGTATAATGCGAAAAAAATTAACAAAAAAATATGCACATCACACTGCATTTTATGTAGATCATGCTCATATATATATATATTTTTAATTATTAATGCAAGATTGAATTACTCTATGTGGACACGAGACACTTATTAGCTTCTTCAAATTTTTAAGGTCACACAGTTCATTAAATGCAAAAATTCACACTTTAAATGACATCGGAATATTTTAAAAAAAATATCACTATGAAGCCAACATAATATTCTACAATTTGTTTTTTTACTGCAAGTCAAAATTCACATGGCATCTATGCGTTTTGAGGGCTTCTATCTAGCACATGAGTAAAAAATCAGGTTTTCATCGCCAAATTGGGCCAAAAAGTGTTACCCATCTTCATGGAATCACCCATGTATATATTTTATTTAAATCATGGTGAGGAGCTTAAGTCCAAGGCCTTGCCGTCGATTTGGTATTTTGTGTATAGGTGATAAAAGTTGATAAGGCATATCCCGAGGGACTATGGAACAGAGAAGGGGATGATTCCTTGTGTTGGGTGTGTAGGTATTGTGGATGCCAAGCCAGATAGATCTTATGAAGGTGTCCCTAACTCTTGAATGAGCCACTAGCTTAGTCATTCTACCTTTCCAATTCCTTAGCAGCTTGATAAACCTAAAGGAGATTGGCTTGGATGACAGCCGATGAAACCCAATTGTATATTGGCTTGGTTGGGCAGCCTGTGAAACCCAATTGCATATTGACTTGGCTGAGCAATCTGATAGATTGGTTATGTCTTGTTGTGCATTTGGCTATGTGTGTAATCCTTGGCTGGACAACTTGATAAACCCAACTAGTTGGATTGGCTAAATATCCTGTGAAACCCAGCAGTGAGATGGCTTGGTTGAGTTCCTGATAGACCCATATGTTGGCTTAGCTAGTCCTTAATGTAAATGTTGGCTTGACTGTGTACAGTCTGTGAAACCCAACCATTAGTTCACTTGGATGAATAGCCTATGAAACCCAGATTTGAGATGCTTTTTCTATGTAGCCTGTGAAACCCATTTGTTTGGCTTGTTTTCCTGCAGCCTAAGAAACCCAACTATGTGTTGGCTTGGCTGGACAGTCTGATAAACCCAACTGTGTGTTGGCTTGACTACGTGTGATATGATCTGGTTGTATGCAAGTCTGTTGTTCCCTATTTCCCTATGGAATTCATGCCCAAATCGGGGGTTGCGGTTGTCTTGAGATATTGATTATCACAACTGGCCTATGGTTGGGTGGAACGTTGCATCGACATAGCTAGTTGTGGGACAACTTCATCTACAAAGATAGGTATTCTTTTTTGTTATTTCTGCAATGTATTTGTTTATGAATATGTTGAATATGATGAATGCTTGTTAATAGACTCAGTAGAGTTTACTGTTGTTAAATGTTCCTGCATTGTGTTTCTATATTCCTTGTATGTTTCAATGCAATCTAATTATGATCATGGAGTCTAGAAGCCTGGTTATAGAGTTAGGAGGAATCTGACTTAAGCATTTATGTACCCCAGAATCCGCCTACAAAAGGCGGAAGGCGGGAGGAAGAAAAGAGAAGTTGAAACACTACAGAATGTTGGTTTTCTACACCCGGGATCCGCCTACAAAAGGTAGAAGGAGAAAGGTGGAAAACAAGATAAAATACAAGGAATAATGTTGGATTTCCGCACCCCGGAATATTCCTGCGGAAGGGCAGAAGGTGGAAGGAGGAAAGTAGACAAGTCCAAGTATCGGTATGTTATGTTTTTTATTCTCGAGTTTTGCGCTTTGGAAAGAGGAAATGTGGATAACGTATTCCATCAAAAGTTATGTCTCTGATTCCCGATTTCAAAGTGGAAGGTAGAAAGGGGAATGTAGAAGGTGGAGTGTAGAAAGGACAGGTTCAATGCAGAAAATGTGTTTCCGATCACAGAGTGGATCTGTTAAGGGAGGAAAGACTATTACAGTGGTTATTGAGCCTAAGTATGAATGTTGAAGAATGTTTTCACAGCCATGACCTGTGTTTCAAAAGAGGAACTACGGTTCTTTAAGAAATTTTTTAATTATGCATGATAATTGAGGTATGGGTACATTACATTGTGGTATCAAAGCATTGGGTACATTACATTCGAAGTATATTATCTTGGCACCTTTCTATTTTAAAATTATCCTGAAGGGATCTTATTGCTTTGCATTGGCGAAGAGATAGATAACAAAATTCTCAAAACTCTTCATGGATCCTTTGATGAAGAAATCCATATTAGGGGACATCTCACAACCCAAACCACTTCTGACAAAATTATGAGAACAGTTTATTACTATCCCAAGATATTTGCAGACATGTTTAATTTTGTGCAATCATGTGATTCCTATCAACATGCAGCAGATACGTTGAAACTATCTTCTATGCCTTTGAATTTTGTTGTTACATTTTATCCTCTTGCAAAGTGGGGCTTGGATTTCATTGGTCCCATAAATCCTACTACCTCAACCAAAATCGTTTCCCTGACACCCTCGAATACACCCATGGTATAACAACATCATATACTACCTTACCCAATATCGCTTCCCTGATACCCTCGAATACAATGAATGTAGATGGTTGAGGCTAGAAGCTTCAAAGTATATTATCTTGGCACCTTTCTATTTTGCAAGTATCCTGATGGGATCTTGTTGCATTGCATTGGTGAAGAGATGGCTAAAAAATGCTCAAAAATCTTCATGGATCCTCTGATGAAGAAATCCATATTAGGGGAAATGTCGCAGGCCGAACCACTTTTCACAAAATTATGAGAACAAGTTATTACTATCCCAAGAACTTTGCAGACGTGTTTAATTTTGTGCAATCATGTGATGCCTATCAACATGTAGTAGTGACGTTGAAACTATCTTATATTCCTTTGAAATTTGATGTTACATTTTATCCTTTTGCAAAGTGGGGCTTGGATTTCATTGGTCCTGTAAATCCACCTTCGTCAACTAGGAATATCTTCATTTTAATTGATATATACTACTTGAGCAAGTAGTTAGAGGCAGTCCCCCTCAAGAGCACTATTGATGTTCAAGTGATAAATTTTCTTGAATCCACCATATTTTCCATATTTGAGATCACATTAGGAATATTGTTTGATAATGGCCTACCCTTTATTTTTTCCAAGCTCTCTCGGCTTTGTAAAAGGTTTTGGGTTAAGCATTTGTTCTTGTCCTTAAATTATCTGCAGGGAAATGGGATGGCTAAGTCCACGAATAAACAACTTGTTAAAATTTTGAAGAATACCATGGAAGATAATCCAATGCAGTGGTATTTATAGTTTCCTTACACCTTATGGGATTATCAAACCACAATCAAAGTTAGCACATGTTCCACCCCTTTTCAACTCCTTTATGGTCAAGAGGTTGTTATGCCCTAGTGGTATTTATAGTTTCCTTACACCCTATGGGATTATCAAACCACAGTCAAAGTTAGCACATGTTCCACCCCTTTTCAACTCCTTTATGGTCAAGAGGTTGTTATTTCCATCGATTTACAATTTTCTTCATTTACACTTTCTCTTCTTGCTTTAGATGAACAACGTCATAATGCCTTAGCTAACATGGAAAATATCCAGTAGTCAATTAAGAAGTATTTTTACAATTGTGCTAAAGCTACAACCTTTGAGGTTGGTCAAGAAGTCTTTTTGTGGGATTCTGATCATGCTGATAATGGATTTAACATTCTAAATTTTATAATCTATGTATTGGCCCATATGTCATTGTTGTTGTGGTAGGCATGGTGGTAGGAAACAATTCATACCTCTTGAGGGATAGCGACAGTAGACTCCTTTCGTATACCACCTATGGCTCTCATTTGAAACACTAATTTGACCTTAATCCAAGGTCAACTAAGTCATGATCAACTCAATCATTAAAATCAATTTTGTATGTTTAGTTTCTTTCTTGCTTGGCTTTCTTTATTTTCTCATTTAATTTTAGTTGTTTGGGTTGTTTTAAGTTTTTTTTTGGTTTTATATGAACATTTAAAAACCATTTACACGTCTCCTATAATTACTTTACACCGTTGTGGCTAATCTAGCCTAGAATACCAAAAATTTGACAAAGCTACAATTTTCTCAATTACTTTACTTAGTACACCGTTGTGGCTAATCTGGCCTAGAATACCAAAAATTTGACAAAGCTACAATTTTATCATGCAAGTGAATATTGATTATCTGCCAACTAATATATCAGTTGCTTAAATCTGAGATTGAATACATGTCAATTTAAATAGGACCAATACTATGAGCAATCTAACGCTGGTAAGATAGACTTGACCCTCATTTTTCTATTAAAATACAACGCATCAATCAGAATTGTAAAATCTCTTATGTCTAGCTACATATCTTGCAAACTTGTAGACTCATATATGTAAGATTTTATCCATGCTTTTTTGTTATGTTATTGAGCCTTGTTGAGTCTTATCGTGGTCCAATCTAGTTTTCTTATGTGAAACTAGAGAGTCGGAGTTCAGTCTAATCACTTATCCCTCCTCGTGTATTTCAGTAATTATTCATGTCAATAATGACATCTAGTGTGTATTTTTGAAAAATGTTGTGAAATTGTGCTTGATATCTAGTCTGCTCCACAAAAAATCCATTAAAATGTAGTCATATTGATCCTAATTTCCTCATTGTGCATGCATATGTTTTCAAACTTGGGAAAAGGGGATGTTATCTGAAAAGATATTTTGGGGGACTAAATAAAAATTAGGCATGTATTCATGGTCGCATTATTAGTGTTGAATGTTTAGGGGAAAATGAATTTCATTTGAAAAGGATTTTGTGAATTGGTGTGTATTTGGTTAATTGCATTTGGCATTGGTATCAATGGGTGTTTTATTTACAAAAGTAAAAAAGAAAAAGAGCATAAGTGGACTTTTTGTACTATTGGTATTCTTTCTATGTGATGAAGAACAAACATGATGAATTTTTTTTATGGAGAATCCTATTTAACCGACCATTTGCATCGATCGGACGACCGCGGTCGTCGGACGTGACCTCTCACGCAACTGCAGTCGTCCGATCGGTGCAAAAGGTCGGTTCGAAAGTGAACTCCTTTTTTTATTAGGCTTGTCTTCATGGTTGCTTTATTATTGTTGAATGGTTAAGGGAAAATGAATTTCATTGGAAAAGGATCTTGTGAATTGGTCTATATTTGGTTAATTGCATTTGGAATTGGTATCAATCAGGTGTTTTATTTACAAAAATAAAAAAGAAAATGAGCAAAAGTGGATTTTGTGTACTATTGGTATTATTGCTATGTGATGAAGAACAAACATGATGCATTCTTTTTACTAGGCATGTCTTCATGGTTGCATTATTATTGCTGAATGGTTAGTGGAAAATGAATTTCACTGGAAAAGGATCTTGTGAATTGGTGCGTATTTGGTTAATTGCATTTGGAATTGGTATCAAATGGGTGTTTTATTTACAAAAATAAAAAAGAAAATGATCAAAAGTGTACTTTGTGTACTATTGGTATTCTTGTTATGTGATGAAGAACAAACATGATGCATTTCACAATTTGAAAATTTCATATTGTAAAGGTTTTGAGCTATTGTATGAGAGATACAACTATGGTAAAAGGTGGGTAAAAGTATGCAATAACACTATGCATTACCTATTCCTAACCAATACCCCATAAGATGTTAAAGGTAACATGTGTTTTACATGCACTTGATACATTTTGGTATTACTTGATTGTTATCATATGTTGTCGTTCTTATATTCACCTATGGTCTCATTTTCACAATGTATGTGGGATTGTGTTCATTGGAAAAATGAAATTTCTTCTATGATTCCATGTTGCCTCTGTGAATTGGGAATCTTATGCAACCCTATTCCATAATTGGAAGCTTGTGTGTCAGACTTCTTACATAGATGGTACATGGATGAAATGACATAAGAGTTGGTTGTGAAGCCGGATCTTCCAGATTCATAGATGTTATTATTCAATAGTGTTTGTACCCTAGTTTTACTATATTTTTCCCAGTAGGGGGGTGCGGGGGTAGTTCCACTGAGAAAGGGGGTTCAGGGGTAAATCCCCCAAAAGATTGTTTTTGAAATGTTTGTTGGCCAACAATTTGCGGGCCCATGTTATTGGGCGACCTGTGGTATTTTCCCATGGTAATTTCCCCTATAAAAGGGAAGCATCGTAATATGGTTGTACATTGTATTGTAGCATTGTAGAAACAATCTCTTTGATTGTGTGAGAAAGACTGTGAGAGAGTTAAGAGGAACTGCAATGAGGTTGTTTCAGGTTGTATCCCTTCATTTTGTTGGATGGTATAATAATAAAGCAATGAAAATTTCTTTGTGGATGTAGCCCATCTTGGGTGAACCACGTTATATATGTGTCTCTCTTGTAATGTGTTTCAATATTTACATCTTGTTTATTGTTTATTGTTATTGCTCTGCGATCTTGTTTTTTTCTAACAATTGGTATCGTAGCCAAAAGGTCTATTTGGCTAGTAAACTTGTAGGAAAGAAGGGTTCCTAGTTCAAGTGGGAGCAATGGAGAACAAGGAATGTTTAGGGTCAAGAAATTTAATGACCAAAAATACCAATTATGGAAGAGCAAACTGGAATACTATATGTACCAAAAGGATCTATAACTACCATTGGGAGGAAAAACAAAACAACGAGTGCCTATCAAGGATGAAGGATGGGAGGTTCTTGACAAAAAGGAACTGAGAATAGTACAACTGTGCTTGGCTTCGTCGGTGACTTTCAATATTTCGAAAGAAAATAAAACATAGGGTGTGATAAGCGCATTGGCTAATTCTATAAAAAACACTCAGCTTCCAACAAGTTATTTTTAATGAAGCATTTATTTAATATGAAGATGTCAGAAGGTGGATATGTTGCTGACCATTTAAATGAATTTAATACAATTACTAGTGAGATAAGTTCTATAAAAGTGAACTTTGATGATGAGGTTAAGGATCTTCTTATCCTGTGCTCATTGCTAGAAAGATGGAATGGCTTGGTCATGATTGTAAGTAAGTATGTCCCTAATTCAAACACTGTTAAATTTGATGATGTTGTTGGTGTTATTCTTAGCGACGAAATGCGAAGAAAAAGTAGAGGCGAGACATCAGGTAATGTGTTGACCATGCAGAGTAGGGGAAGACAAAGGGATAGAGGGAGGAGCCCATGTAGTCGCAACAAGTATAGAAAGGGAAAATATGAGTCTAGAATAGGAAATATAGAGTGTTGGAACTGTGGTAAGAGAGGACATCTAAAGAAAGACTACAAAGATCCAAAGAAGAAAGGAGACGGGCAGTAGGATACTACTCAGGAGAAAATGTAGAATGTGATGTGGTACAAAATGATTTGATTCTTACATTATATAATACTAGTGATTATTGTATAGTAGATTCAGGGGCTTCATGTCATGCTACACCCAATAGGAAATTCTTTTATTATTATGTTCCAGGTGATTTTGGACATGTTTTATTGGGGGATGATGAACCATGTAAAATTGTTGGAATGGGTAAGGTATGGATTAAGTTAAATAATGGAAATGAATGGCTGCTAGAATATGTAAGGCATATTCCTGCTATGAAAAGAAATTTGATCTCAACGAGGCAGTTGGGATATAGAGGTTATTTGATTACGTTTGAAAAAATGTGGATGAATATCACTAAAGGAGCACTCGTAATAGAAAAAGGGGGCAGGATAGGTATGTTGTATTTATGTCCTCATAATATTGATTATTCCATCTCTGTAGCTTCCACATAATTAGTTGCAATTTTGTGGCATCATAGGCTTGGCCACATGAGTGAGAAGGGGATGCAGATTCTCCACTCAAGGAAATTGCTTCCATATTGGAAGTAGGTAATTTTGGAATTTTGAGAGAACTATGTTTATGGAAAAAAAAAAGAGTTAGATTTCTCAGGGTTGGGAAACAAAAGAAGAATGAAATTTTAGAGCTTCCGCATACAGATATATGGGGACTATATCAGGTACAATCTCTCAGCCGCTCTCATTATTATGTTACTTTTATTGATGATGCAACTAGAAAAACTTAGGTTTATTGCATTAGAGAGAAATATGACCTGTTTGCTACTTTTAAGAAATGGGAATCTTTGGGTGAAAATGAGACAGGGAAAAGGTTGAAATGTCTTAGATATGATAATGGAGGCGAAAAATGCAGTAAGGAGTTTGATATCTAATGTTCATACATTGGGATTGGTAGAAAGAAGATAGTCCCACGAACACCACAAGAAAATGGCGTGTCAGAAAGGATGAATAGGATGATCATGGAGCATGCAAGGTGTATGAGATTGCATGCAGGTTTTTTTGTACAGTTTTGGGATGATGTTGTAGATACTGCTATTTATTTAATAAACAGAGGGCCTTCAAGCAATTTGGATGGTGAAATTTTAGGAGGCATGGACAGGTAAAAAGGTAAACTACTCGTTTCTCGTAATTTTTGGTTGTGAATCATTTGTCTATATTGATAAAGAAAATAGAACAAAGATTGAGGATAAATCCAAGAAATGTACCTTTATTGGATATGGGGTTGATGATTTTGGTTATCGCTTATTGGATTATGAAAATCACAAAATCATTAGGAGTACATATGTAATATTCAATGAAGAGGTTATGTAAAAATATCAGTTGTAGGGAAAGAAAGAGGAAAAGGAAAACAAAGAGTACACAGTGCTTGATTAAATCAAATAAAATGAAGTTCCAAAGGAACCAGAAAATCAAGAGAAGCAGTGGGTATCTCAAACTCCTACAAGTGTAAGAAGATCTACTAGGTTAAGTAGACCCCCTAAACAATTATCTCCTTCATTGTATTATTTATTGATGACTCATTCTGGTGAACCAAAATATTATGAAGAAGTAATGCAGGTGGAAACTAAAAAGAAGTGGGAGCAAGTCATGAATGAGGAGATGGACTCATTGGTAAGAAACCATACATGGGATTTGGTTGAGTTTCCTGCCCATAAAAGAGAATTGTAGAATAAATGGGTTTACAGGTTGAAGAAAGAAGATGGAGGAAATAAGCGGTACAAGGATAGACTTATTGTAAAGGGGTTTTCACAAAAGAAAGGTATATATTTTGATGAAATATTTTCTCTTGTTGTTAAATAAATTCAATTAGGACTATTTAAGTCTAGTGGAGGTATAATATTTCCATCTTGAACACTTATATGTAAAAACAACCTTTCTCCATGGGGATTCGGAGGAAGATATTTATATGCAGCAACCATAGGGGTATGAGGTCAAAGTAAAGGAGAATTTGGTTTTCATGTTGAAGAATAGCTTGCATGTACTGAAGAAAGCTCCAAGGAAATGGTATTTAAAATTTGATAAGTTTATGAAAGCACTGGATTATAATAGATATCATTATGGCCACTATGTTTATTTCAAGAGGCTAGATAATGGAAGATATATTATCTTGTTATTGTATGTGGATGCCATACTTGTTGCAATGTCTAACATGTAGGATATAAATGTGCTCAAAAGGAAACTAGATAAATTATTTACGATGAAGGATTTGGGTGCTGCAAAGCAAATCCTTGGTATAAGAATAATAAGATATGGGAAAAAATCAGAAATAGGCATTGTCTCAAGGTGAGTACATAGAAAAGGTGTTGGAGAGGTTTAGAATGCAGAATACAAAACCAATTAGTACACCTTTGGCTAGCCATTTCAAACTATGTAAGGATATGTGTCCCAAGACATAGGAAGAGATAGAATACATGGCCAAGGTTCCCTATTTATAAGTAGTTGGCAACTTGATGTATGCCATGGTGTGCACAAGACCAGATATTGCACATGCAGTGGGAGTTGTGAGTAGGTATATGAACAATATAGGTAAATATTATTGGAAAGAAGTACAATGGATTCTCAAGTATTTGAGAGGTACCACTTCTCATACATTAGTTTTGGGAGGTTCAGATACTGTTCTACAGGGATATGTTGATGCATATATGGAAGGTGATAAAGACAGTAGGAGGAAAAACACATGGTATCTCTTTACTATGGGTGGAACAATAGTAAGTTGGATTTTGAAACTGCAAAAGGTTGTTACACTTTCAACAAAGGAAACATAGTAGGTTGTTGTTACAAAGGCTAGTAAAGAGATGATTTGGTTGTAGAGGTTCATGGATGAATTAGGAAAGAAATGAGAGAATATCAGGTTGTACAGTGACAACCATAGTTCAATTCATCTTGCAAACAAATTATCCTTTCATTCAATTACTAAACATACATATACGTCTCAAGTACCATTTCATAAGATATGTTATGGAAGATGAACTGTTAAAGTTGGAAAATATACATACCAGCGAGAATCCTCCAAACATGTTGACAAAGGTAGTAACTAGAGAGAAACTCAGTTCCTGCTTGGTTTTAGTTGGAATTCAAGAATGAAGGTGAAGATGAGAAATTTTCCAGGTCCAAGGTTCAGAGCATAGTCCAACAAGTGCTACAGTCATGGATTTGTTGTGATCAATCTCCAAGTGGGATATTGTTGGTTTGTGGAGCCTGATTTTCTAGATTCAGAGATATTATTGTTCAGTCGTGTTTGTACCCTAGTTTTACTATACACTTGTCCCAGCAGGGGGGTGTGGGGACAATTCCCCCTGGCTCATAGGTCCAGGGGCCAGTGCCCCCCTAGAATGGGTTCAGCGGTAGCACCCCTGATAAAGGGGGTTCAAGGGTAAAGCCCCCAAAATACTTTTTTTGGATGTTTGTTGGACAACAGTTTGCGGGCCCATAGTATTGTGTGACCCATGGTATTTTAACATGGTAATTCCCCTATAAAAGGAAAGCATTGTAATACGGTTGTGTATTGTATTGTAACATTTTAAAAGCAATCTCTATGATTGTGTGAGAGATATTGTGAGAGGGTGAAGAGGAAGTGCACTGAGGTTGCTGCTGGTTGTATCCATTTGTTTTGCTAGATGATATAATAAAAAAGTACTAGAGATTTCTGTGTGGACGTAGCCCATCTTGGGTGAACCACGTTATATATGTTTCTCTCTTGTAATGTTTTCCAATATTTGCATCTTGTTTATTGTTTATTGTTTATTACTCTACGATCCTTTTTTTTCTAACAATAAGGAGGTTGGTAGTTGAAATTCTTTATGATATCTATACTTATTTTTAAAATTCTATCATAGTCACTATGGAAATTTGAAAAGGATCTAGACTATGTATTTCACATACACCACATATAAAGGATCGGTTGAGGATTAGCAATTGTGATTGGCCATGGTTTTTTTTGTGTCATGGATGAATACCACATGGCCATGAATAATTCCACGGGGATTCCTCCACCCTACCTTGCATGCTTTGACACTTCCCTACTGATTTGGAAAGTTAATGCATTGGATTGCATTAGGATTTCCATAAACTTGATCGTTCATTGTTCAACTCAAGGCTTAGCTCAAATTTTGTTCTTCTAGTTTTCATCTCTATGAGTGAATCCCCCTCAAAAAATGTGTTCTCAATGTTACCATATAGAGCATAAAATATTAATTAAAAAATATTTGGAAGACTCATGCATAAACATTGGTTTAACTTAGAGTACCTTTGATCTTTTGACATGACCTACTGAAATTGATTACTATGGTTTCTTATTTGAAAAGGTTTGCATGCTGGATATATATGGTTTAACTATCCTATTTATGATTCTTTGGTTTATTTGGATTCCTAGTTGCATTCCCTATCACTATACCCTGTCATTCCTCTCTATTTTTCCATCCTAGCAACACTTTGTCAATAAAAGATTAGTAATTTTAGTTACATAATTTACTTGCATGATTAGTTGAATTGTGTGCATATTATTCTCTTTGTAAAATAATACTATAAAAGGATTTTATATATGCCTTCATTGTTATTGTGTCCCTGCACTACTAATGCATGTACATAATTTTTTCCTGAACTTCGCCACTTCCTTGTAAATCATAAATTGACGACCCGATCCACTATTCACAATCATGACCTAAATCACTTTGAAGGTTGAAAACATATATCTTTGTGTTTTCATAAGTATCATGGGCTATCTCTATCCTAGGCCAAGAATTAAAATCATTCGCACTAGTTTTTGTCCCAATCACCTACAATCTTCTTATTACCATCTACATTTGGTCAGCCCAAGTCATATTCCTTCACTGCCATAACATCTTCCAAGAGAGAAAAAGGGAATTATTTTGCAAAATTGTTCATCCTATTACTTGAGCATTGTATACATAGACATGTATAAAAATTCTACATATGAAGACTTGTTGTTTTAAAAGAGGATGTATACTTTCACAACCTACCATTTCTTGCAATTTATATCTCTATATGGGTCTCTCTCAATTCAAATGTTAATCTTATTGTTTGTTTCAAATTCTTGGTATGTGCTTGTTGGCGTGATTTCTGTCGACCTAGGTTTAGCTCCTCATTCATGAACAAATCCCAAGATATCGACCCGACATAGGAGATCTCCGTCGAAAACACCTATGACGCAGATGAAGTATTACCCAAGATATCTTATTGGGAACTACCAGAACTGGGTTTTTGTAGTTATGAGGAGGATTTCCTTATTACAGCACTATCAAGTGACTCGATCGATACCCGAAATAGACCTCCATCCCATACATTCATTCAAGAAGATAACATATTGATCTATCGACATAGATAACAATTTATAACATAAAGCATTAATTATTAACTCATATTCCATACAACCATAGCATTAGATGTGTGACATATATATATAAGTTCATTCATAATATATCATCTCGACACATTTAGATTAGTTCATTCAAACTGATATACATGCGACATAAACACAGATATTAAAGACACATAGACACAAGGATTAATGTGGAAACCAATCTAAGAAAAAACACTAAGGTGCTCTTCATCTGGCAGGAGAATTGGTTTGGAACCTTTGGTCTATGCAATCATCTTGCAGACTCTTCTTTTAATATTCTTTACAATTCATGCATTGTTATCTCATTTCATGCTCTATGGTTCTAGTATTTGTCTCTTTCTTTCTCTTCTCTCTCTCTCTATTCTCTTTTCTTTCTAAATGAACAATGTCGTCGAATCGATATACACATAGATTGGATCGATGCTTTTATAAGATTTTTAAACTTTCTTGATCCAACCATTGACATACTTTCAATAGTCAGTCTCCAGGTTATCTTTATAATTTAACTCATCCTTTTATATCTAAAAATAGACATTATTGTCCCAAATTACAATCATGTTCTATTTACTAAAAAAAAAAAATTGGTCTAACTAACTCTTTACCAAAATTAAGTCGAACCCTACTTTCTGACTTTCTTTATTCCTCTTTTTTCAAAGCTCTTTCTATCACAGCTTTCACTCATCCTGTAAGCAGTTGACCCAGTGTGGTTATGTAAAGTGTTATAAATAGGAGAGATTTAACAGTTAGAAGGTTTATTTTTGTTAGTCGTAATTACGGAGTAGGTTTGATTGATAAGAGTTGTATACAGTTGCAAAGAATAGATCGAAGGAAAAGGTAATCAGGAATCTGTAGGATGTAGTGCAATGAGGAAGCTCTACTAGAGCAGTGCAAATGCTAGAAAGGTTGATCCAGGATGTGTGCGGATATGTAGGTAGTAGCAATAGATTAGGAGAAATAAGATAGAGAGCATGAGAACAATGAGTCTGAACTTAAAGACATATCTCAAGATCAGTCTGCATCCCGCAGACTACAAGGTGCTATATCCTTTCTCATACCAAATGAAGAGCACCTTGGTGGTTTTCCCTTGATGGGTTTCCACATTATTTCTTGTGTCCAAATGAATGATTGAAGTGATGAATTTTTATGTTATTGATTAATAGTTTCTTTCCATGTATTGTTAAATGTGGTTCAGATCCTGTTAGGTTCTTGCAATCGGTAAATGGATGAACCAGATATCTTGTTGAATTGAAACTATATAAATATATATCATTATGTATAATTCTTGTTATGAATCCTGACTTAAGTCATAGAGCCAATTGATGCGAGTCAGCTGTGCCGCATGAGTTGCGCCATCTGTGAAGGGGAAAGGAAAGTCAGGTCGCATGCAATGACATACAGTTGTGCTCATTCGTGCAAAAATGAATCCTCTATCCAGTCACCATGTTGCCTTCATTGAGCTCCTTGGCTACGAGCCAAGGGACTATACTTCCTCGACAATCGTGGAAACATGGTTCTGACAGTTACCCATCTATGAGATATCTCGAGTGAGACTACGCCTGCTTCGCAGGTGTTGTCGATGGGGCTTGCTCTATCGGGATGGTATCTCAGGTAGTTGTTTCCAACAAATGGGGAAAAGTGGCCAACAAATGGTTCCATTACCGATCCAACAACTACCCGAGATACCGGCCTGATAGAGCAAGCCCCATCGGCAACACCTATGAAGTAGGCGCAGTCTCACCCGAGATATCTCATAGATGGGTAACCGTTGAAACCATGTTTCCATGATTGTCGGGGAAGTATAGTCCCTTGGCTCCTAGGTAAGGAGCTCAATGAAGGAAACAGGGTGATTGGACAAAGGAGTCAGTTTGGCAGAATGAGCACAACTGTATGTCATCATGTGCGACTTGACTTTCCTTTCCCCTTCGTAGCTGGTGAAACTCATGCGACGCAGTTGACTCGCATCAATCAGCTCTAAGACTTAATTCAGGATTGATAACATGAATTATATAGAATGATATATATTTATCCATCTACCAATTGCGAGAAGCTAACAGGATCTGGACCACATTTAACAATACATGGAAAACAACTATTAATCAATCACATAAACATTCATCACATCAATCATTCATTTGGACACAAGAAATAACATGGAAACCCACCTAGGGAAAACCATCAAGGTGCTCTTCATCTGGCATGAGAAAGGATATAACACCTTGCAGTCTGCAAGATGCAAAATAATCTTGAGATATGTCTTCAAGTTTAGACTCATAGTTTTCATGCTCTCTATCTTATTTCTCCTAATCTACTGCTACTACCTACAGATCCGCACATAGCCTGGATCGACCTTCCTAGCATCTGCACTGCTCTAGTAGAGCTTCCTCGTTGCACTATTCTCTTTGTGTCCTGCACCAAACGAAGAAGGAGATAGAGGATCGGTTGGATGCTAAGATGCTGATGTTGCTCGAGAAGAAGCCAACAAAAGACAAGCAAATGCAAGAAAATGGATGGGGGAACTATCATAGTGAATGAGTCGCACAGTTTGTGGAGTGGATATATTGTGTAGGAGCTAGAAGTAATATGGAAGGTAGTAAGAAGAGATGTTCCTGGGAAGTTCTGAGGATGAGTTAGGCACTGGATTCTTGAGAAGCGGAAGAAGGTTCTGATCAGGAAAGAGGAGGAAGGTAACAGGAGCAAGAAGGACCTATAGCTTGCTGAGGGAGGGTGAATATGGATCTGAGTCATACCTAGACGAAGGATCCTGTGATGAAGAGGAGGAGTATAGCTTGGTTTCTGAGAGAGCAGAATTGGGAGGGTCTACAGAATCACCATGAGTAGGACGTGACTACAGTATTCCAGAGAGATCACCTAGAGAAATACCTAGGAGTCCATCACCTAAACCCCTTGTGAACACTAGAAGTCCTAGTGTTGGGGCTGGTGAGCAAGAAATCCCATCAGTGATCCCCATAAATCCTGTAAACTCAGGAGGTTTAGTGAACAATGCCAGCACCACCCTAATGGCGGGGACAGATGTTAGATTACCCACCTTTAATGGGAATGGAACAAAAGACCTGGAACAACATTGGTTTCTTTCTGAAGTTGTTTGGATGGTACACTTAATACATAATGTAGATATAAAGAAGGGACAGATGATCATGACTATGAGGGGTCGTGCCTTGGATTGGTTCATGAAATTTTGTGCCACACCAATAGGAACCCCGTAGAAGACTCTTGAGGAGATTCAGTGGGCAATGATTTTAGAGTTTCAAAAGCCCCAATCAAAGTCCCAATGCATTACTGAAATCAAGGAAATTAAGCAGGCTCCAGCAGAAATGGTATGGGACTTTGTCCAATGGTTTAAGAAACAGATGGCCAAAGTAAGTTTCCAGATGTTAGATGTACAGCACAAAGAGTGGTTTATTGCTGCACTACTACGACATATAAGAGTGTTGCTTGTGCAACAGAATATCGCAACACAGACGGAGTCATTGGTGTTAGCAATGAGGCTAGAGGCTTCGCCCATAAGGGACAGTGCCGCTGGGATGATATAGATTCAGTCTCAATTGGATAATCTGACCATCCAAATCCAAGTTATGAAAAGGGGAAAAGAAGCACACGAAGACCTTTGGTGTACCCGATGCCGAACCAACAGAAATACCAAAGATGAATGCCCGACATATATGAACTATGCTTTGTCTGGAGGGACAAGCCCATTGAATAGCCAAGGATTACCTTGGTGCAATATATGCCAAACAAGAGGACACCGAGACACTGATTGCCTGTTTATGCACAAGACGGTATGTACACCAACCAGTCTAGATTGTAAATTTTGTAAATCTATAGGCCATTATGAACAAGATTATAGGGCCTACCAACTCATGAGGGAGAAAATGGTAGATGCATATTTGATGAAGACGGAAGAGCAAGTAAAGATCGAACAGACTCCAGCTCAGTTCCAGGCTCCTCCCCAGTTTCAGGCTACACCGCAATTCCTATCTCTGTAGCAGTTTCAGAATACGGCCCCATATAACTGGTACCAACAGCAGTACTGACAACCAGAATACCTGTTACAACGATGTCAAAGGGGGGGTGGAAATTTGGGTCGGGGACCAGGGAAGAGGGCCAGTTGTATGCTACAATTGTGGAGTACCAGGGCATTACACCAGGGACTGTTAAGAAAATACAAGGACTTGCTTGTACTACAGACAAGATCATAATGTGGAGCAATTCCCACAGCTCATTGCTCGATGGCAAGACCGGATGGTTGGACTATCCAACCCAATACCAAACCCTGTACTAAATCCTGCGCCGAATGCTCCCAGTCCAGATGCCAATATCAATATACATATGATAGTCACCATACCATGGGAACCAAATGTGGCAGTGCTCACGAGGGGAGGTGCCACGACAGGTGCATACCAAGCCATGCAGATAGACCCTGCGATGCACGTGCAACCCCAGGTGTGACCTGCTGCAAAGAAGAAAGAACCAATTGAAATTAAAGAATAGAAGCACATATTCATGGATGTGTGTCCAAAGTTGATCAGCGAAGAATAACCATCTACCTTAGACCAAGTGAAAGATATGCCTAAAATATTCCAGAAGATATTTGAACAACGACATATGGAAAAAACTGTAGATAAGGTTAGTAAACTTAAACCTTTCTTGTCAAGTTGTTTAGCGCTAATCAAGGATAAGAAAGCACTTGCAGAACTGGAAGCACTCATCAAAACACTTTCGGAGGGAGACCCTCCATCAAATAATGTTAACAATATCAATACCAAACTCAAGACAAGATGCGAACTCAGGATGACAGCGCAAATTGGTGATTATGATATGGACTATATCATCCTCGACTTGGGATTTGATTTCAACATTTTAACGTGCCAAATGTGGCAAATAATGGGAAATCCAACTTTGGAATGGTCCCCCATTAAATTAAGACTTGCCAATCAAGCAAAGGTCATCCCTGTTGGTAGGCTGGCTCAAGTTCCAGTAGATATTAAAGGATTACGCACCTTGGCGGACTTCAAAGTCATAGACATAGTAGATGATACCACCTCGCACCCTGCACTGCTTGGGATTGATTGGGAAATGGAAAACCATACGATCATAAATTTGAAAAGAAGAATTCTATCATTTTAAGATGATGAGATTTGGGTCGTTGCGCCCCTTGACCCGCTAGAAGGACCAAGGTATGTTGAGTCGGTATTCAACGAAGGGAAGGATGACCGCCTGGACACCATCGACAATGTAACTTCCTTTCGGGAAGACTATATTAATCCTACTATAGATGGTAACCTAAGTTGGAAATGTGAGAGTTCATGTGCATCAAATTCAGAAGAGGTGTTATGAAGAGAAATTCCTATGGCTTGGGGTACCACAACAGACAACCTGACTCCAAAAATCAATCCTTTCCTATATGCAAGAGAAACCAAATATCTAACACTAAAGGATCTCGATTCGTACCTTATTCCGAATGGTTGATGTAGATCCCCGTTGAGCTTTCCAACTCCAACTTGAATTGATAAAATGGTTCCTCAACATTTAATAAACAAGACAAGCATGCTATATATAATCGTGTTAGACCTACTCTAGCATATATAATCAATAACATATAAGCATTTGAAATCATCCAAGGATCAAATATTCATTCAAATACACATTATTGGAAAGGAAAAGATATTTCTATTAATATAAAATCAGAGATTACAATGAATACAACCTCTATCGGCACATCTGCGAATCGGAGAAATTGAGTCCCACACTTGGGCCTCCACCACTTCAATCCACCATCTGTTGATAGCAAGCTCACAAGAAAAGAGCAAGCTTGGGAAGAACACAAAAGTGTTCCAAGGGACAAAGGGATGCAGACTCAAGCACAAGTTTCGGCAACAATGGACTATAGCTCTCTTGCTCTCAATTCCTCCTCCTTCAATGTATCCAAAGGGTTCCTTATATAGCTCTTCAATGGGGTAATGAAAGGTCGAATCTGAGTGATATCAAGGCATAGGGAAGGCCAGGAGACAAGTGAGTCAGATCCACATCAAGGAAAACTCCAAAAGAATTTGGCCTTTTCCACACATCCCGATGTGCGCGGGTTTAGAGGTCAAACCCACATATATACGGGAGAAAGGGTTTTAAAGTTGCGTATGGCAATTTTTGCATGTTTTTAGGGATGATCTTGGAAACATCAAAGGAACAAAAATGGTCCATGGGGTCTAAGGAGTCTGTAGAGGGATAGGGAAGGCCATAAAAATGTGATTCACCATGTGTGGTAAAATCAGCTATAACAAGAGGCACTGGAGAAGTGGCAGAACCAATTACATGAAGTCTCATCGAGAAAATGTGCCAGGATAACTAATTCTGTTAGGCGGGTAGGAACTCAGTCGTGACCACTACCCACATATGAAGGACTGCCTAACTTGGAAGCATTCTTGACTGAATTTGAAGAATTGGTAACAGAGCCACATCGACTGTCTGCACTAGACTTTGCATTAAAAACTATGCCCGCACGATGGTGGGGTACGCATAAGAGTACCATAACCAAAAGGCCACTATGCAGAAGGATGCCAGAAGTAAGGTTTGGAGAAGAAATTACAACTATAACCCAAATATATACAGGGTTATCCAATCCTGTCGAACACTTGGAACAATGTTCCACAACATTCTCAAACTACCCTCGCTAAGAATGGGTTAATAATTTCATCCATACCCTTGAGACGGCACCACGAGGTTGGTATGCATCTATGGAGCTGCACCAGGAGACAAGGGAATGGGAAGAAGTTGTGCAGAAATTCACTTACACATTCTAGTTTGCGCATGAACCAACTACAGTTGATATTTCACTGAAAACTATTAAAGAAAAAATATTTTCCGAGATCCCACTGGAGATTGTGTATTCTCAACCTTGTGCTACTCATTCCTACCACTGTTGTGAGACAGTCCAACATTGGATGACATGCTATAATCTCTTTGGGGACCCGGATGATGATCTGACCAACATCAATATTCCAGAATCAGAAGGATCATGCGAGGTAGAAGGAAACGGCATTTTGAGTGAACGGTTCACTAAGCCGCTAAAGATTAAAAAGGTTAACATTAGATCGGAGGACAATCCAAAATTTTCCAACATTGGAGACTACTGGGATGAAGAAATAGTAGCCAAAATCACCGATCTATTACATTAATTTCAGGACCTATTACTGACAAATTTAAGGGAAATGAAGGGAATAGTAGGAGATTTGGGGGAAATGAAAATTCCACTCAAACCCGATGCAAGGTCAGTGAAACAGCGACCATACAGATTAAACCCAAGTTACAAGGAGAAATTAAAAGCAGAACTGGATCACATGTTGGAGGCAGGAATTATTGAACCAGTGGAAGAATCAGAATGGATAAGCCCCATAGTCATCCAGGAAAAAAAGGCGACAGGTGAAGTCAGAATCTACGTCAAACTAAGAAAACTAAATGATGCCTTCTTGCATGATCCATTTCCTACGCCCTTCACGGATGAGGTTTTGGAAAGAGTTGGTGGACAAGAAATGTACTCATTCACAGATGGGTTCTCAGGATACCATCAGGTCCGAATTGTGCTAGAAGATTGACACAAGACAACCTTTGTAATAGAATGGGGATGCTACCAATACACGGTAATGCCCTTTGGCCTTAAAAATACCCCTGCATTTTTTTCTAGAATAGTAGTATCTGCTTTCAAAGATTTCATTCATAAGTTTCTTGAAGTATACTTTGATGACTGGATGGTCTTTGGTCTGGTAAGAGACCATATTGAAAATTTGTGCATGATGCTGGAGAGGTGTCGCTAGTATCAAATTGTGTTGAAATTGAGAAAATGTATCTTTTGTGCACCTTTCAGTGTACTATTGGGCCATGTAGTATGTCATGATGGAATCTTATTCGACCTCATGAGGTTAGCAATTATCCTAGACTTTCCTCCACCCACATTAGTCACACAACTCAGGTTTATGTTGGGATAAACTAGGTATTATAGGAAATTCATAAGAGGGTATGCAGAGATAACTGCCCCAATGGAGAAACTATTAAAATAGATGCCAAGTTCGAATGGAATGAAAGCTACCAAGAGAGTCTGGTTAAACTAAAGGGTAAAATGGCTACTGCACCAATATTAATATTTCTAGATTGGAAAAAATAATTCCATGTACATGTTGATGCCTCATCCATTGCGCTTGGCATAGTGTTAACCCAAACAGGAGATGGCGCAATTGACCACCCGATCGCATTTTCTAGTAGGAAACTATCAACAGTAGAGAAAAATTATACCACAACTGAAAGAGAAGGGCTTGCAATGGTCTATGCGCTACAAAAATTCAGACATTATCTATTGGGCGGACACTTCAAAATGTTCATTGATCATTTTGCGCTCAAATACCTGGTCAATAAGCCAGTGTTGTGGGAGGGGGGGGGAGGGGATCTGCTGGTCGCTTCTCCTATTTCAATAATTTGACTTTGAATTCATTGTGAAGCCATGTCGACTAAAATTTGGGCGTAACCAATTATCATGAATGGAAAGTGGGAAGGAACACACTAGCCTAGAGGACAATTTACCGGATGCGTAGCTATTTTCTATAAATGTTGTTGATAAAGAATTCGATGCGAATATACACTTACTCAATACAGGATATGCACTTGAATATTATTCAACATGATAAAAGAAACAACTGGTTATCAAGGCCTCCGACTACATGCTCATAGCAGGACAAATTTATAAGTTGGGACCAGATGAAATAATGTGAAGATGTGTCTTTGACCATGAAAGACAATGGGTAATGGCAGAATCACACGGAGGTGTCTCAGGAGGACACTATGTTGGGAAAGCAACAGTGCACAATAATTTTCAAGCCAAACTCTGGTGCCCAATGGTACATATGGATACAAGAAAATACTGTCGTAATTGCGATAAGTGTCAAATAATGGGGAAACCATCATGACATGACGAAATGCCGCTTGTGCCACAAATTACACTACAAGCCTTTGCTAAATGGGAAGTGTATTTTGTTGGCCCTATCAGTCACCGGGAAAACAAACTATTGCACGTTATATCATCACTGCTACAAATTACTGGATAAGATGGGCATAGGCCACACCTGTAAAAGATTGCACTGCTACAGCTACAACCCACTTCCTCTTTGAGAACATCGTCACAATATTTGGTTGTCCCAAAATCCTAATCAGTGACCAAGGTACGCATTTTGTAAATAAGTTAATTGTTGAACTAACTACATAATTCCAAATCCAACACAAGAAAACCACACCTGACCATCCTCAAGCAAATGGTATCGTCGAAGCATTCAACAACGTATTCTAACATGTGTTGACCAAAGTATGCAAAGTGCGAAGAGATGACTGGGACCAGAAAGTCTAAGCAGTATTATGGGCCTATAGAACAACATGCCAACGACTAACTGGATACACCCCTTTCCATTTAGTCTATGGACAAGAAGCAGTCGTACCCATGGAGTGTATTGTCCCGATTCTACGAATTGCTGTGACAACAGAGATGACAGATACTGGCGCTGTAGAAGAGAGGCTGGCGTAGCTAGTTCAAATGGAAGAAGAAAATTTTATTGCAGGCTTCCATTAAAATGTGGAGAAGCAGCGACAAAAATCCTAGCATGACTGCCACATCACAAAAAAGCAGTTCAAGGTTGGTGGACTTATTCTGATGTATGATAGTAAGTTTCTCAAGCATCTGGGTAAGCTCAAAACACATTGGTTAGGACCATATGTAGTTGAACATATTACTAAAGCAAGCACAGTAAAATTATGTAAGCTAGATGGAACACTAGTAGCAGGTGTGATCAATGGCATTTGATTAAAACCCTATCGCGACAACTGCGACATGATCCCATAAAGTCATGATGCGCAAAAAAAAACGCCAAGGTACAAGATGTGCAAGCCAAAAAAAAAAAACCTCTATAATTTTTCAAAAAGATACCACGTAGATCATGCTGCTTATATGTCCCTTGCTTAGTGGCTCAAGACAAGCCACAGGTGAGTGTTGGGGGCCTGTTGGCTCAGGAAAAGGGCACAAAAAGGAAGGTCATGCACGTAACCAAGGAAAATGCGCTGTGGACATGATAGACACAAAGGAAGACAGAGAAGGATGAAAAGGGCCTGCAAAGGTAGAGTAGAGAGATGCGCAGCAAAGGAAAGGAAAGCGCAGAAGCGCACACAGGGAAAACTGCCAAAAAGCGACAGGGCGGTCATGGGTGCAGAAGCCGGCTTAAGTCGGTGGATGCCACATGAGTGAAAGCACACTGTAAGTAAGGTCGTTAGTGCCTCGTCTCAAGTTATGATCACTACAGCTGTAGCTTGGGGGGCCGGCTGATGGTGACAGTTAACAGACTGCCTGTAAGCAGTAGACCCAGTGTGGTGATGTAAAATGTTATAAATAGGAGAGATTTAATAGTTAGAAGGTTGCTTTTTGTTAGTCGTAATTACTAGATAGGTTTGATGGATAAGAGCTGTATACAGTTGCAAAGAATAGATCGAAGGAAAAGGTAATCAGGAATCTATAGGACGTAGAGAGAATAGTGTAATGAGGAAGCTCTGCTAGAGCGGTGCAAATGCTAGGAAGGTTGAACCAGTTTGTATGTAGATATGTAGGTAGTAGTAGTAGATTAGGAGAAATAAGACAAAGAGCATGAGAACTATGATTCTAAACTTAAATACATATCTCAAGATCATTTCGCATCCCGTAGACTACAAGGTTCTATATCATTTCTCATGCCAAATGAAGATCACCTTGGTGGTTTTCCCTAGATGGGTTTCCACATTATTTCTTGTGTCCAAATGAATGATTGATGTGATGAATGTTTATGTGATTGATTAATAGTTTCTTTCTGTGTATTGTTAAATGTGGTTCATATCCTGTTAGCTTCTTGCAATCGATAGATGGATGAACATGATATCTTGCTCAATTGAAACTGTATAAATATATATCATTCTGTATAATTCCATTTATGAGTCCTGACTTAAGTCATAGAGTCGATTGATGCAAGTCAGCTGCATCACACGAGTTGCACTAGCTGTGAAGGGGAAAGGAAAGTCAGGTTGAGTGCGATGACATACAGTTGTGCTCATCTGCACAGAACCGACTCCTCTATCCAGTCACCCTATTTCCTTCATTGATCTCCTTGGTTGCGATCCAAGGGACTATGCTTCCCTGACAATTGCAGAAACATGGTTTCGTTGGTTACCCATCTATGAGATATCTCAGGTGATACTACGCCTGCTTCGCAGGTATTTCCGATGAGGCTTGCTCTATCACGCTGATATCTCAAGTAGTTTTTGTATCGGTGGGCTTCACAGAACCTGGGTCATGCAATTGGGGAAAAGTGGCCAACAGGAGGTAATTGATACATGGGTATTGTAGAAAAATTAATAGTGACATGGCTAATATCCTTGACCATGGTATTGAGTTCTGGTGTTCTCGGGTCAATTGCTTGACGAACTACTCAAGTCTTTGTATGTTTGGGCCTTGATGGTGTCTCAACAGGTCACTCTTCAAATGTTCCATCTTGGTCTAGCGACACAGTTAAATATGGGGCTTGGTGTTCAGGTACACAGGGTACTCCCAAAAGACCGAACACCGTTAGCTACCGCTTCACACAAATAGATCACAGATCAATACATCAATGTTTGTCACGTGGTTAAAACCCTCGAGAGGGAAACAGTCCATGGCCCTAGCCAAATAGCTACTTGGAGAAATTTATTGCAAAAGAAAGAAAGTTACATGAGCTTCTCATAATCGATCAACTAGACAAGGACCCTCTATGCTCTTTAAATAGAGATCATAGACTAATCGGGTGCTAAGCCACAGATCAATGGTAGGTATTATCTAAGAGAATTTGAACCATCGGATCACTCTATGTCTAGAACATATCGTGACCATCGGATTAGAATATTTACAAATGCATACTAATGCATACTAAAGAAACACACTTTTACCTAATGGATATATTACCTAAGTTGATCTTAACTAACTCCTAAGTGTCTAAATATCCTAACATCCCCCTTTAAGAACAACTTGGGATAAGATTGAAGGATTTACAAAAGTGACACTATTAGGAGAAGGAAGGAGGCATTAGAGCCTATCCCCCCTTAAGGACACATTCCTGAACTCCTAACATAGACCGCAGTTTAGAAAAATTTGCTTTTGTAAGAGACTTGGTGAAGATGTCTACAACTTGATCATCTGTAGGGCAATAGAGAACTTCAATAACACTATCATGAATAAGATTTATGATGAAGTGCATGTGTAGCTCAATGTGTTTACTACACTGATGTAGAACTAGATCTTTGGCAAGCTTGATGGCACTTTGATTGTCGCACCAAAGTGTAGTAGGCTGCTGCTACTCGAATCCAAACTCTGAAAGGATCTGTTGAAGCCATAAAGCTTCCTGACTGGCATTAACTGCAGCTCGATATTCTACTTCTGCTAAAGAAAGAGCAAGAGCTTGTTGTTTCTTACAAGCCCAAGTGACAGGTCCAGATCCCAGACTAAAAACATAACCTACAGTAGACTTTCGATCATCAGGATCGTCGACCCAATCTGAATCAGTGAAACCAACCAACAAAGGTTTCACCCCTGTACTGTAATGAATCCCAAACTGAATTGTACCTCGAATATATCGAAGTATTCTTTTTGCTGATTTCTAGTGACTTTCATGAGGATTTTTCATATAACGGACAACACGACCAACGGCAAAGGAAACGTCGAGATGGGAATGAGTCAAGTATAAAATACTACCAACAAGCAGACGATACAAGGTGGCATCTACTTCAGGGGAAGTACAAGTGGCATAAAGTTTGACTCTAGACTGGAAGGGAGAAGGGGTTGGTTTACAATCTTCCATGTGGAAGCGACGAAGAAGGTCACAAGCATACTTAGACTAG
This sequence comes from Pseudotsuga menziesii, assembly GCA_001517045.1. Lineage (NCBI taxonomy): Eukaryota > Viridiplantae > Streptophyta > Pinopsida > Pinales > Pinaceae > Pseudotsuga > Pseudotsuga menziesii. The sequence goes on along the minus strand of LPNX010890237.1, from coordinate 757,243 downwards.
GAAAGAAATATTCCTTCTTTGGTTTGCAAGACTTGGAGACCAAGAAAATAATGCAAATGTCCTAAGTCTAACATTTCACAATTTTGCTTAAGACTGGATTTTACATGGTTTATAAGTTTAGGGTCACTACCAGTAAGGATAAGATCATCAACATAAAGAACAAGTATTATGAGATGGTTTCCTACTTTCTTGATATAGACATTGGGGTCAAAATGGAATCTAGAAAAACCATTGTCAAGGAGAAAGCTATCCATTTTGGCATACCAAGCTCTAGGAGCTTGCTTAAGGCCATATAAGGATTTTTTAAGGAGACAAACAAGGCTAGATTTATTCTGAACATATCCAGGAGGTTGTTCCATGTAAATTTCCTCATGTAAATCACCACGTAAGTAGGTAGACTTGACATCCATTTGATGGAATTCCCATTTATGTAAGGTTGCAAGGGAAAGAACAAGGCGGATGGAGTTCATTTTTTCTGTAGGGACAAAGGTTTCATTGTAGTCAATCCCTTCAACTTGGGAAAAACCTTTGGCAACTAAACTTGCCTTAAGTTTTTCAACACTTCTATCTGATGCATACTTAGTTCTGTAGAACCATTTACATCTAACAAGTTTTCTTCCTTTTGGAAGAGGAACAAGATCACAAGTATTGTTCACCATTAAGGAATGATATTCTTCATCCATATTTGCATCCCAATCTGGATTTCCTGAAGCTTCTACAAAAGTTTCTAGATCATGATTCTCGAAAACTTGATCCAAAAGGGAAAAGGCTCACCAAAACTGAGAACGTGTTCGACGTTGATGTCTAGGATCACTGGCAAGATCACCAGCTACTTCACATGTTGAACGGACCCATCGAGGAGGCATTGGTGCTGGTGCAATTGGAGGAACATGAGCAAACAGAGGTGGATTTTCATCCTCACTGTCATCATCAAAAACTGGAGTTGGAAACCTGTCAAGGAAGTTGGAAGAAGAAGAAGAAGAAGGCACAATTACTGAATTAGGCTTGCAGGCCAAGATATTTTCATCAAATTTAACATCTCTTCTAATGATTATATCATGTGAATGGGGCTGAAGAAGTCTATAACCTTTTACATCTTCTGAATATCCAACAAATATGCACTTTTCACTTTTAGGCTGCAATGCTTTCTATTTTTCATCCGAAATGTGAGCCCATGCTTCACAACCAAACACACGAAAGTGACTTACATCTGGTTTAATTTTACTCCATGCTTCTTCCGATGTTATACCTTGTAAAAATTTAGTGGGTGTGCGATTAACTATGTAATTTGCACAATTTATGGCCTTAGCCCAATATTGAAGACTTTGTCCCTTAGATTGGATCATACAATTAGCCATTTCTTTTAAAGTGTGGTTCTTCCGTTTAGCTACACCATTTTGTTGTGGTGTATATGGAACAGTGTGCTGTTGTTGGATTCCTTGTTTAGTGCAGAAAGTAGTGAACTTGTTGTTAACATATTCTCCTCCATTATCAGATCTTAAATTAATAATTTGATAACCAGATTATTTTTCAACAAGGGCCTTGTAGGCCAAGATCATGTTAAATACTTTGCTCTTAAGTTTTAGGAAGTAAACCCAAGTGTGTCTGGAGTAGTCATCAATGAAAGTTAAGAAATATTTGAAACTAGAAAATGACGCAGATGGAAGAGGACCATACAAGTCACTATGCACAAGCTCTAAAGGAACCGGGGCGTGCCAAGAGGCACGTTTGTCAAAAATGTCCCGATGATGTTTTTTGAGTACACAACCAGAACAAAAACCATCCATGCAAGATACAATCAGAAGACCAGTCACCATATTGTCTTTACATAGTTGTTGCAATGAGCGATAATTTAAGTGACCAAATTGGTCATGCCAAAGTTTTCTTAAGTTATCACTATGAGCAACAAAAACTGAAGGGAAAGGTGATGACCCAAAGTTGTTAAATTTGTACAACCTGGTAATATCATCAATAGTTCCAGTAGAAAGGACATTTTGAGGATTTTAAAAATCCTTGATTACAACTTGGTGAGGTGTAAACGTCACAGTTTTACCTTCACCTGAATGAGTAATTTGATAGACTGATAACAAATTGCAGAAAAATTTTGGAACACGTAGTACATCACTAAAATGACCATTTTCTACTGGAACTGTTCCAAATCCTACAACACTTAGAGATTTATCATCACCAACAAATATTTGTTTGGTGTTACATTCATGCATAGTAGAAAAGATGGCTTGATCCTTAGCCATACGATAAGATGTTCCAGAATCAATGAGCCATTCATTTGAAGTAGAAGAAGAAGATGCAGTATAAGAGTAACCAGAAGCACAAAGTGCATGTCCATGAGAGTTAGATTCTGAACTCGAATCTAGGTTGATGTGGTGCTTCTTCATTGCTACTTCCAAGGCTGCCATCTTCTTGAAACACTTAGATTCATCATGATTATCTTTCCCACAAAAATTGCAATGACGCTCAGTCTTCTTTCCTTTTGGCTTGGATCCTTTGTCATGTTTTAAAGAAGGAGCTGACTAAGAGGATTTTGGACCCTTGTTGTTTGGCTTATTATTGCGAAAATTCTATTTCTTGGGAGGCTTGGACTTTTCTTTTTGTTGGGACAATAAGGCTTTCCCAGATGTATCTGCATTGTTAATTATTCCAAGATGAATGAGCTTATATTGCTCTCTAATTAAGGAATCATAAAAGGATTCAAGACTAGGCTCTTGATAGCTAGATGCAGTCAATGATTCTTTCATGGAGTAGAATGTAGATGCAAAAATAGAATATGCAGGTCCAAGTTTGAAAAGAATATGATAAATACATTGTTTGTCTTCTTTCTTAATCTTGCATTCTGCACATAAAAGTCTAAGAGTTTTATACTAGATAAATAGTCTTGAATGCATGAAAAATCATTTGGATCCAAGGAAAGAAAATCATTCTCAAGTTGATGACCCCAAATTTCATTGTGTTTACCAAACACAGATTCCAACTTTTCCCAAGCTTTATCAGGTTCATCAATTCTAGATATGTGGAATCGTAAATCAGTAGAGATTGACATCTCAATCAATCCACAAGCTTCATCACATATATTTGTCCATTTAATTTTCTTATCATCATCAGTGGGTTCTGTTTATTTCTCTTCCATAGGCCAAAAAAGCATAAAAAATATAGAACCCGAAACCTTTTCAAAGTTTCGGCAACACCGGTTCCAGATCTTGATCAAAACCGAAAGTGACTCTTCATAAAAGCTCTGATACCATGTTCGGGTACATAGGGTACTCCCAAAATACCGAACACCTTCATCTACCGCTTCACACAAATAGATCACATATCAACACACCGATGTTTGTCACATGGTTAAAACACTTGAGAGGGAAATCGTCCACGTCCCTAGCCAAATAGCTACTTCGAGCAATTTATTATGCAAAAGAAAGAAAGTTACATGAGCTTCTCATAATCGATCAACTAGCCAAGGACCCTCTATGCTCTTTAAATAGAGATCATAGAACAATCGGGTGTTAAGCCACAAATCAATGGTAGGTATGATCTAAAAGAAGTTGAACCGTCAGATCACTCTATGTCTAGAACATATCGTGACCATCGGATTAGAATATTTACAAATTCATACTAAAGAAACACACTTTTACCTAACAGATATATTACACAAGTTGAGCTTAACTAACTCCGAAGTGTCTCAATATCCTAACACTCGATTGACCTCTACAAGAACTTATTTCATTGTAGTACAAAGAACCTATAGTAGATTAGTAACACTGCTTACCAGTTCTATATGTTGTTTAGTGATCTTCCTGTAACTTTCGGTTGCAATCTCTTCCATGCGATATGAAGATGATTTGTTTTCCTTCCTCTTCTTGGGACTTGTCTCATTTTTTCCTGAGCAGTTTCTCTTATCACCAAGCTATGGATCTGTTGGGGTCGTGTTGGATTCAATGTGACTGTTGTAGGGAGAGATCCTTGGGATTTATACTAGTGGCTCATCTCCTTGATCTCCATTATTATTTTTCAATGGATCATCCTTTCACGGTGCCTCTTCTATAGAGTGTTGGTCCTCTACGACCGGTACCTACCATTCTTCAACAAAGTCATGTATAATGGATTCAATTTCTTCATGAGTTGGATAAAATTTCATTGCTAACCATTGGTTTTGGGGTTTTGTTGGGGCATAAAAAAGATACATTTTTCCCTAACTGAAAATATTATAATATTCTAAAACTGCTTGATGGTTTCCTCCGTTATTCGTGAATAATTATTAACAAAATGTTGGATTGATTTGACTTGTAAATAGAACTCAATATTGGTATCCTTCTATCTCTATGGGTTCTCCCATTCAAACCAGATATTTTGATATCTAACTCCTCTTTATGGTATCAAGACATCTACCCCATGATATTCTGGTGATTCTACCCATGAGACAAATGATATTAGAGTTAAAATTCATGATTAATTAAGGGGTTACATTTATCTTGTGCATTAGTAAAATCGACTCGTAATTCATTTAACAAATATGTTTCCCAATTCATCTGGACTTCAATGGCGCACTGCTCTGCCACAACGATTGTACCTGATGTACACTAGTTTGGTTGCATCTTTCACAACAATTTGATAGATAAGAACTTGGTTACAAATTGAACAACAATTCATTGATGGATGTGATAACAAATCCTCTCTTATCCCGCATCAATCATAATTTTCTTTAATTTTAATGACCAGAGATGTATCCTGGTCCTTACCAAGGAAAAAGGGTGTTGGGTCGAATCCTACTGGGGGGAGTCCTGTGATCAATGGTATCAACTTGAAATCAACTAATATTTTCCTGTCGATCCATAAACATCCACCGTGAAAGCATACCGGTAGTTTTTTTACGTAGATGTTAACTTCTAGTGTTCTACAAAAATGAGTCATGTGCATCAGCGACAAGCCTGATTTATCCAATCCTCTAGCCCATTCCATTGGAACAATGTGAATCGGTACATCCTCTATTTCCCTAACAGTAGTCATATATTTGTCCATGGCAATTTCTGTGAACTTACACAGGTCGTGACCAAAGAATCCCAATTTCTTCAAGTTTGGTATAATGTTGGTTGTGTTAAATTTTCATATGCTAAGCTAGATCATTAGTATTTCATTTCATTTTCATAACAAAAGCATATAAACAAGATCACTGAAAGATAGACAAGCATAACCATACAAAAGGAACACAAATATTTATTGTGGGAAAACCCTAAAGGGAAAAACTCTGCAAAAGCTTCCTCAATATAGATGCCCCCAAAAAAGATAAAAGGTAAAACCAACAAGGAGATCAAAGCCTAATCCTCCTCCTTCTCCAGCTACTCTTCTCTTCTCCACTAATGCGCTACACAAGTGAGAGTGTGTGTGTCTCAAATGAGGAGCACCACACCTCTATTTATATTTATCCGCTCACTTGAATTAACTCATCCGACATGTAGGCTCGAGTTAATCATGTAGGCTCGAGTTACACATGTAGGCTCAAGTAACCACACTGGGTTTCTAATGACCCACCTTTACAAATAGAGGGGACAACCTCATGAATCTTATTAGTTCTTTCGATTAGAAGCATTGGGGTACAAGATAATACAAGTGATTCTCCCGGTAGGACCATCAAGGACCACAAAAGATACATATAGAATATTCTTCGAAGTTACAATATTTCAACACTCCCCCTTAACAAGAAGGGTATTCTACAACAACATCAGCAAAAACAATAGTAGGAGAGGACATCATCAACATCATCAAGGTAACACATCTATAAATCATTGGAAGCTTTTCAACATCATATAGTCTTCGTCTTCAATATTTGATGACAGCAATTCTTTAGTCAACATCAACATCTTTTGACCTTTTGATCAGCAACATCTTCAACACTTTGATCTTTTGATCAGCAACATCTTCAGCACTTAGACCTTTCGATCAGCAGCAACATCTTCAACACTTTGACCTTTCGTTCAGCAACATCTTCGGCACTTTGACATTTCAATCAACAACATTTTCAGCAACATCTTCAGCACTTTGACCTTTTGATCAGCAGCAACATCTTCAACACTTTGACCTTTCGATCATCACCAATATCTTCAGCATTTTGATTAGCAATATCTTCAGCACTTTGATCTTTCGATCAGCAAAGACATCTTCAGCATTTTGACCTTTCGATCAGAAACATTATCACATTCTAATTAGTAACATCATGATCATCACCATCATCATACTTCAACTCTTGAACATAATCATCATCATCATATTCTGATCTTTTGATCAGTATGTCATCATCATCACATACTGATCATCATGATCGTCACACTCTGATCTTTCGATCAGTACATCATCATCATCATACTCTTGATCGTTTCATCAGTACATCATCATCATACTCTGATATTTTGATCAGTACATCATCATCATCATGAAAATATCAATATCATCAAAACATCATTATGATCAAAACATTCAACATCATCAAAACATCAAAATATCATCATCATCACACTCTGATCTTTCGATCAGTACATCATCATCATCACAAAATCATTATCATCAAAACATCAACATCATCATCATCAAAACATCAACATGATCCTTCCTTTCAGAATTACAGGATCAACATGTCTGTGGTACTCAGGCGATCCTTCCTGTCGGAATTACAGGATCAACATGTCTGTGGTACTCAGACGATCCTTCCTGTCGAAATTACAGGATTTAGGTCTTTACCGAGTTACTAACGATCCTTCCTTTTGGAATTACGAGATCAACACATTTGTGGAGCTCAGACGATCCTTCCTTTCGAAATTACGGGATCAAGTCTTTACGGAGCTACTAACGATCCTTCCTTTTGGAATTATGGGATTTAGGTCTTTATGAAATTGCTAACGATCCTTCCTTTCGGAATTACGGGATCAACACATTTGTGGAACTCACACAATCCTTCCTATTGGAATTACAGGATCAACACATCTGTGGAACTCAGATAATCCTTCCTGTTGGAATTACGAGATCAAGTCTTTACGGAGCTACCAATGATCCTTCCTTTCGGAATTACGGGATTTAGGTCTTTACAGAGTTACTAACGATCCTTCCTTTCAAAATTACGGGATCAACACATCTGTGGAACTCAGAAAATCCTTCCTATTGGAATTACGGGATCAATTCAATGATCCTTCCTTTCGGAATTATGGGATTTAGGTCTTTACAGAGTTACTAATGATCCTTCCTTTCGGAATTATGGGATCAACACAGTTGTGGAACTCAGACAATCCTTCCTATTGGAATTACGGGATCAACACACATTCTCGAGTACCGAAGTCACCGGATCTATTCTGAACCGAGGTTCAAGGATGATACAATCCTACTATCTTCTCGATGACCAAAGTTCACTGGATCCATTCTGAACCAAAGTTCAAGGATGATACAATCCTGCCACCTTCTCAATGACCGAAGTTCACCGGATCAGTTCTGAACCGAAGTCCAAGGATGATACAATCCTGCCACCTTCTCGATGACCGAAGTTCACCGGATCCGTTCTGAACCGAAGTCCAAGGATGATACAATCCTGCCACCTTCTCGATGACCGAAGTTCACCGGATCCGTTCTGAACCGAAGTCCAAGGATGATACAATCCTGCTACATTCTCGATGACCGAGGTCACCGGATCACTTCTGGACATATGTCCCAGGATGATACAATCCCTCTTCATTCTTGAAGATCAAGGTCTCTGGATCACTTCTGGACATATGTCCCAGGATGATACAATCCCATTGCAACATCATTACTCCCCCTTTCAAGGAAGATCTTTCCAAACCACACCAAGCTTGTCTCGAAAGTGTTCGAATTTTACTCGGGACAGAGGCTTCGTCAGCACATCACCATCTAAAGCATCATCATCTACATCTTCAGTATGTGAATACTGAACTATCACCATTTGTATCTCCAGTATGTGAATACTGAAAGAATCATCTATATCTTTAGTATGGGAATACTGAAACATCATCATCTGCATCTTTATCTTGTATGTAGAAATACCGGATTTCTATGTGTTACGACGGAACACAGGGTTCTCTGTTATCACAACTCTCGTTATCACATAGAATCAATGTAGTATCCATCTTCAGGTCAAGGAGACCTGATATCAGCTTCCGAATTTATATGGATTCACAACTTAGCAGAGCAATTTGCTATGTATTCTGCTTTTGTTGTTCTAAGAGAAACATTGGACTATTTCCTGCTAAACCATGAACTCATAGCAGACCCCAAACAAAAGCATCTACCTGATGTGCTTTTCCTGTCTGAGATACTTCCAACCCAATCTACATCTATATAGCCATAAAATCTGTATTCATGGCTACCATCATATTATAGACCAAGCTCTATAGTCCCTTTCAGATATCTCATCACATGTTTTGCAGCTACTAGGTGAACCCATCTTGGTTGAACAAGATATTGACTTAAGGTGTTCACAGCAAAACAAATGTATGGTTTGGTATTTGTTAAGTACATCAATGACCCAATGATTTGTCTGTAATGAGTCGCATCTACTAACTTTGATGAGTCATCATCTAATAGCTTCAGGTTGGAGTCCATGGGTGTGGCCATGGCTTTGCATTCCAACATATTTAATCTCTTCAATATCTCTACCACATACTTTCCCTGGTTGAGAAATATTTCTTCTGAACTTTGTCATATTTCTAGACCTAGGAAATAGTGCATTAACCCAAGGTCTTTCATCTCAAATTCTTCTGCTAGTTTCTTCTTGCTTTCCATGATTTGTTTCTCCTTCCCTATCAAGAATAAGTCATCCACATATAATAACAGGATGACAAGTTCATCTTCTACAACCTTGTGATAAAGGTTAGGATCATCTTTACTCTTGGTAAAACCCATAATTGACAGGAAACTGCCATACCAAGCTCTGGGAGCTTGCTTCATTCCATAGAGACCCTTCTTCAACTTACATATATGAGTCCATCTGTCTTCAACTTCAAATCCTTTCGATGTAAAATTGTTCTCCAATCATACCATTAAGGAAGGATTGTGTTTACTTCATCATGGAAGAAACTACCATCATAGTTTTGAAGGAAGTGTACCTTGCTTCCTAGAGTAAGTGTTGAAAATTGTTGAAAATGGTTAGTGGGAATGGTCAGTGGAGACACATATTGGGCCTCAACAAGGCCAAAGATTTCTTTTGTAGGCCTTCACTTAGAAGTTTTACAATTGCATGTCTAAAGTTTTGTTATTTTTATGGTTTAGATGGACATGGGAGTACATGTTTTAAGACTAATGGAACATTTTAAGTTTTGAAGTTCTAATGGACAATATGAAAGGAGGTTCTAAAATATTTTTATTTGTACATATGGATGTTTGTTTTTTTTATGTGATGATATGGCCTCATATATTAATAATGCATTGTGATGCTTTTACTATTTGTTTTGCTGAAATAATGGTGAATGGTTAAGAGAGTATGTGGAAGCGGATGACACTTAAAAGGAGTTACATGGAGTCTTGTGGTAGTTCCTTGGGGATTGATCCTCCTATGTGAAAAATGAAATGGAAAGGAGGCCCCCCTTTGTTGAGTTTGTTGGACCAGTCCATCTTGTCTAGAGTTTGTTTCATTTATACTGTTTATGTATTCCGAGGTTTTATTGAAGTCAGTTATTTGAAGTGGTCAAACTTGGGTAATCACTTATAGCCAATTAGCTAGCATATAATAATATTACTATAGACGTGGGTAGTTGCTAACCATTTTGGTGGCCAACTACATAAAGATATCAAGTCACGGGAAGAAGGGTTCCAATATTACGCTCTATAATATGCTTCAAGCATATTTCGTACATTTTTAAGCATTTTTTCGCGAGTTGCACTAGTATGTTAGAGTCTATATATTTTGTTGAGTGGTAAATCTAATTAAAGGGAATTATGGGAGGTTAAGTTCTAATTCTATATATTAATGTTTGTTTTCTAAAGTAAAATGTTATTAATTCTCCACTGGCTTGTCTAATTGGTTCATTGGTTGCAGAGCATAATACCATCTCTCAAAAATATTCTTTTAAGCTTATTGTAGCTCTGACAGTTATAAATCATTGTCGGTTGTTTACATGAAAACCAAGTGGTCTCATAAANAATCCTCCCTCATTGGACGGAGGAGGAGCAAAGTTAGCGTTGACTTTGCTCCTCCTCCGTCCGATGGAGGGAGTTTTGCTCCACAGCTAGCTCACTCCGTCTCATAAATTCTAGTTGTTCATGCCAAAACATATTTCTGGTCCAAATTCTCATAGGAGTCTAAAATAACTTTTATTATGGTTACATTGGTGTATTGATGAAAGGAAATATCTTAATAAGAAATTATGTTTTTCCAGGTTTAATATTTATTCTATGTTCTTGGATATAGATTTCTTATGGAATTCTTTGATTAATTGGTATTAATGATGTGGATTTTTTATTTACTTTGAAACAAACAAAAAAATAACAAAAGAATGCTTGTTATGTAAGTTTGATTATAGTCATATACATGTTTCTACTATATTGGTGTGGTTAATTCTTTGTCCTTTTATTCTCACAAAATAGTTTTTGGAAATATATTGTGGGCATGCATGAGCACTACGGAAAGAATATTGGACTTGATTTCTTGTGAGATATCATGTGGTACTCTTGGTGTTATTTACTAGTTTGTATTTTGTTATTAGTTTAATGTATGTAGTATTGTAACTGTTGCTTTGGTTTTAAATGTTCAAACACTCGTTAGAAATCGTGTTGATTGAGATCAAGTTACTTTCAAGCTATAAAATAATGGGGATCATTTCCATCTCTTCTTGGTTTAGCCGACTGAGAGGTTCAAAAGTAGAGATAGGAACCTTCATTTCCTGATTCAACACATTACACTACACCAGTGTCATGTTTTAAGCATACTTATCGAGTATAATAAATCGAAGAGGATACATAGATCATGGAATCCATAATTTAGTGTATTTCATTAGAAACTAATTTCCTCTCAAAAGCCAGGAAAGAAAACATATATATAATTCATATTTGCAAAAAAATGGAAAAATATAAGTATTTTCTTTTAGATAGATATTGTATTAACACATATACTAGAACAACATAGCGGCTACAAAACAGGAGTTTCACTAGCTGGTTTCCAAATGGAAACCATGCCAACCATTTTAAATCTCATACTAATTCAACAAAGGTATTAACCATGTTTTAAGAATGTCAGAAAGAGCTCATGCCCTTCACAGGGAAACCAGGAAATTTATTTTGAGATTGAGACCAAAATATTATTATGTTTTAAACAAAAGATAATTAACATGCTAGGCATAAGTGAAAACCAAATAAATATCATGAGGAACGTGGGTTCCAAGTATCGTGTTCCCAAATGGATGAGTTTGTATTTTCACATGCAAGTTGATCTCTTCAAACAACAAATCTAACATTGTCAGAAAAAAAATTGGCATCCTTACGTAGGTGTGCCATCAAGAACCTGATCAATTCCTGAGTTTGATATTTTTCCTATAGGATACTTCCAATAAGAGTATTCAAGAAACCAATATGGGTCCACAACACTTTTGGTGTTCCCTGACTACTTTCCCCCCTCACTACTTTGCATTTCTTCCATCAGATTGGCTTCGCCTCGGTTTATTGTTTCTCATATGTCCATGGAGTTTTCTCTTCATATTTTCTTTCCAGCTAATTTTGCCTTGCTTGTTCACCGTGTCTTCTTCATCATATTTTCCTTATTGTTTTTCCAACTTTTTCTTCTTGCAAACCAATGAAGGTGTTTTTTTTCTTACTCTAAGTATGCGTGTAAAGTTTTCTTCGTCACTTATTATAAACCAATTCCATCCCCCTTCTAATATCATCTCAAACTTGTTTCAACCTACACTTTACCCGAAGAAGATTCCACTTCGTACCATAAGTTAGTTGGTAACCTTTTGTATCTTTTCCTCATATTGATCTTGATATTTCCTTTGATGTTGGACTTGTTTCCTGGTATATAAAAGCACCACATGAAATCCACAGGAAAGAAGTAAAAATGATACTTTGGTATATATGGGTTACCGTTTAGTTTGGGATACAATATAGTTTCGATAGGACGCCTTTATTTGTTGGTTTCATTGAATTTTATTGGGTAGGTGACCCTAAAGGTTCAAATTCTACTATAAGTTTCATTTTCAGTCTGTCACTTAGGATTTCAAGAAGCAACAATTGTTTGTTATTTCTTCAGCAAAAGTATATTATTGGGCCACAATTACTCCATGTCAAGAAGTGTTGTGGCTTCAGCAAATCATTTCAATGTTTGGATTCCAATAGTAACGTCTAAATATATTTTGGTACAATCAAAGTGCAATCAAGGGCGCCAAAGAATCCATTTCCAAATCATCATACCATACAAGCTATGCATGCAGTTCATATGAAAGTTTATTTAGAATCACATTCCTCAAGTTCTATTTTTCTCTATAGATGATCAAGTTGTAAACTATGTTAGAAATTTAGTATGTTTAATAAGTTTTCATTAAATTTAAACTTCAAACTATGTTAGGAATTTAGTAAATTTTCATTAAAGGGTGTAGTCTTTAATGCCTCGAGTCTCTCTCCTATTATATCGCCTTTCCAAATCCTGCAATCTTATCCTAAGTTATTCTTAAGGGGGGATGTTAGGACATTTAGACACTTAGGATTCAACTTATATCAAATTGATCTAATGTGTATTTAGGTAAAATGTGTTTCTTTACTATGCATTTGTACTTATGTAGCCCTATAGTTAGAGTATGTTATAGATATAAAGTGATTTGATGATTCATCTTCTCCTCAACACTAATAGTGATATTGGTTCATTAGAGGAAATTTGAGGTCTAAAATGTGTCTCCTAAGAAAAATAATAAAATAATAGTTAAATAATAAAATAATATTTATTAATTTTGGAGGAAGAAAGACAAAAACTATTTTTTTTGTTCGTATTTTCAACATATCTCCCTGTGTTTTTACTCAAATTTCGAGCGGGATGGATCATTGGATGCGGAATTAAATTATACATCCAACGAGTACCCACAGTGCATACTTTTGATGGACCCCGCCACCCCCAAAACAAGAAATACCTGAAAAAATGTGTCCTCTATCAAGGGGGTTAAGGGCAGCGTCCTCGTTTTTTTTTTGTAAATATTTCATTTTCATGCAATCTGCTGCATAACTTCACTTCCATTTTTCACTTTTCTGGCACCTGCTGATCCCACTGAAAAACTACCTTAAATTCTTTGTTTCGACCAAACTCAGATCAGCGAAACTCAGGTTTCCTTCCGACATATCGACAAAATTTGTCAAGTTTGCCCGACACATATCGACAAACTTGCCATTTTCATCCGATCGACAAAGCTCACCAACCTTTCTGATGTGTCGAAAAAATTCCGACTTTACTTCCGACACATTGGAAAAATTCATCCAATTCTTCCAACCAGCAAAACTTGTCGTTTCCTTTCGACGTATTGACAAAAACTAGTATTTTCTTGTCGACCAGGGAAATTTCGACACTTAGAAAAATTTTGAAATTTTTCTCTTTCTTTCCTCGGCATCGGTGAAACTCCACTTTTCCGTCTGACTCGTATCGATGAAACTCATCAATTTCACTTGACACGTATCGACGAAACTCACTGATCTATTCCGGCATGCATCGGCAAAACTCCCCAACTTTTGTCGACATAGTCCATACTTAGAAAAATTACAAAAAAAATTCTTCCTTTTTTTCCTGTCATCGACTCAAATCGCCAAGGTCTCCCGATGTGTATCAGCGAAACTTACCAAACTTAGTCGACATATCGGCAAACTCATCGATTTTTGTCGATTTTTCAAACACTTAGAAAATTTTCGAGAAATTTTATTTTCTTTATCTTCGTCGGCTCAACTTCGCCTTTCATGCCGACATGCATCAGATCAACTCCGCCAATGCAGCCGACACGATCATTGTGATATTCGTCGGCTCCACTTAGCTAACCCAACCGACATGTGTTGTCTCAACCCAGCTAACCCAATCGACAGGTGTCGTCTCAACTTAGCTAACCTAGCCGACACATTCATACATAGAAAATTTTCAAAAAAAATTCTGATTGTCTTCCAACATCAGCGAATCTCGGCCTTTCACACCGACACGTATCATCTCAACTCAGCCAGTTAAGCCGGCATGCATCAGCGGAACTCAGCCAGTTCTGCCAACATGGAAATTATTCCAACACTTTGAAAAATTTTGAAAATTTTTCTGTGTTTCCTTCTTTTCCTGTTGACCACAGAAGGTGATTCTAACCTCTGTCAACTGCTCTTCTTGGCACATTGAGGCCCAATGCTACAACACTACATTGATACCACACTGCCACGTCCCCAACCCTCATCCCGACGATGGAGAGGACGTGACCAACACTGCTACTGCTTTCAAACGGGCAATCTAGCCCCATGAACATAAACATAAAATGCATTGAAGTAAAATACATACACAGATGCATCATACATGAAATATACAGCGGAAGAAAAGATTATTCAACACATCCAACATGTTCATATTACTTCATCAACAAATACAGTTGTGGAAATTAAAGACACAAGGAATACTTATCTTGAGAAGAAGTTGGCCCGTAACTAGCTATGTCACTGCAACGCTCCACCCAACCATAGGCCAGTTTGTTCATCAATCTCTGAGCGTCACTGGCACCCTCGAGCTGGGCATGATTTCCACAAGGAACTAGGGAACAACACACTTACACACAGCAATACAATACATCCACAATCAAGCCAACACACAGTTGGGTTTCACAGACTGTCCAACCAAGCCAATGAACAACTGGGTTCCACGACTATTAAGGAAACAACCCAATAACATAGGGGTTCCTTGGACTTACTCAACCAAGACAAACTTTACATCAACACACGATCAACCAATTAATCAAAACACAACCACACACAACTGCTAGATATGAACAAAATGTTCCTGGGAAGCCAAAACGAAAATGGGACAAGGGAAAAGACATCCCTGGGAACCAAAATCGATTTCACAAGCGTTCAGGGACATTCAGGAGAAAAAACGACCATCATTCACACCAAAACCGTGAACCCCAAAATCAGAAAATGTGTATGGGAATTTCGAGAGAAATTCGGCCTCAGCACACACCCAAACGCAAATCCCTGCTGCACATGCACTCAGCAACCCAAAACGGATTCCCAACCATGGATAAAAAATGGAACAACGACAGAAACGTGAAGGAGAACTCCCATCTTGCTTGCTGGGAAAAAACAGCCTCCTCAAACCCCAAAATCGTGGTTCCCTTCTTCTCATTTGCTGGAAACACAGAAAACGAATTTTGGGCATGGAGAAAATGAAGAAAACAACAAGAAATCATGAGGGAGGAAGCTCAACAAGCTTTAGCTGCGTGAGAGAGACCAAACTCCATGAGAATGGGTGAGGAATGAAAGATATGGGTGAAATGATGGCTTGGGCATGCACTTCCAAGCATTTACTTGCCCAAGAAGTCAAAAGCACGTTTCCCAAAAATGGATGGCTTCCCCAATTCGAATTTGACTCCCATACTCTTCCCATCCCCATGCATTAACTTCCCCAACCAATTTCTAAATGAGTGGGCATAAAAAGACAAAATGGGTAGATGACAGCTTTATGGGTTTTCCCTTTGACATTTGACTTTTTCCCGTTGGCTCAAGGGTTTGAATGTTTCCCCCTCCCTATTCCTTGTGAAATCATGCCCCCCTCTCTTTAACGTTGCGGCGGATAGCTAGTTGTGGTATTTTTATTAATTTGCATTTTTTTACATGATGTCTCAAACCATATTGTGCCCAGCTAGCACATAAACCATCGGCATAGATTTTAATTGCCGAAACATTAACACTACTCCATGGTGGGGCCTTTTCCTTGAGCTCCACACCATGATTTATTAACGCTATTTACATCATATGCAATTTAATACCATGGGATCAAAACCGGGGTGTTACATCCCTAATCTTGAGGGAATCCTCAAGTAACTAAATAAAGAGTGATATCATTAAGGACATCTCCCTCTTCCTGAGATAATCTAATCTCCCCATCAATGTATTGTACATTGTTCCCATCATCTACAAGCCTGTAATCAATCTTTGATTCCATAGTAGGTTTTGAACCCATCTCCATGGAATCCCACATGGAATGCTCTATTTATACCTTCTCCAATCTAGAAGGCTCATCTAATTTCTCATTGGAATATATAAGTTCTGTAGGATCATTAAGCAATCTATAAAGGCCACCCTCTTTCACGCCTCTACCCAAAACTCCTCGAAGTTACTAGGAATACTACAATCACTAACATGCATTTTTTTCCTTCAAATGAAGCCCTCCCCTAATGATTAGATATACAAAAATCTAAAAGAGGATTTTTACTTAATCTAGAAACAATTAAAACATCACTCAAGTCAACTCAGCAACATTACCTAATGGCACATGGAATGAAATGTAACCCAAACTTCTCAAGTGACAAGTAGAATTATAACCCAATTCCACACTCATAACTCCCTTTTGCTCCTAAAACCTATAATGTCTAGTCATAAATCATATCTCCATGCCTCACTATAGACATCTTAAAGCCTATAATATCTAACCATAAGTCATGTATACATGCCTCACTATAGACATCCCATCCATCATAAGTCATGTCTCCATGCCTCACTATAGCCTATAATATCTAGCCATAAGTCATGTATCCATGCCTCACTATAGACATCCCATCCATCATAAGTCATGTCTCCATGTCTCACTATAGACATCCCATCCACCTCACTATATACATCCCATCCATCATTGGACATGGTATAGGCATCCCATCCATCATAAGTCATGTCTCCATGCCTCACTATATACATCCCATCCATCATTGGACATGGCGTTCGAAGGTAAATAAAAGATTACACATAAAATGGTCTCAAACTTAGGGAACTCCTTACCTACACCTGCTATGCCTACTATGGTAGCAACTACAATGTATTTGAAATTTACTTTCTTCTTCACACTAATTAGCAAAACGTACCATCTCATAACATTGAAAACACATTACCTAATGTACCATCTCATAACATTAAAAAGACATTGAACCTTCCTCAAGTGAATCCCAATTTCATTTTATTGCAACTCTGACACCGGATGAAAAGGTGGTAAATATCCACCCTAGAAGGCTCTTGCTGCGACAAGGATGACAACTGTTGAATCTGATCCAATGGTTCACATCCATCCTGCAGCAGCATTTTGTAACCGTTGAACGCCCAGTGAAATATGGCCTTTTATTCCGATAGCTTACTAATTGGTACGTGTCAAGATGCCCCAATCTCTACTATGAAAATAGCATAGAATTATCGATGCCATTCTTCCGCTTAATTTCCTATTAAAAGCAATTGCATTGGTTTGAAGTGGATTTTCCGGAAACGAAATATGTTGACGTTTTAGTCACTACGACAACGGCGGCGCTATACACGCCGGGATGGCGAATGAAGTTACCCAACTATCGACACAGCTAATTTTTCAGTATTGGAAATGACCGTTTTCTTTCTGACGATGTGTCGAAATTAACGATGTTTCGTGCTCATCTTACACTGACAGCTAGATATATATGATCTGTGATAACAATTTGTATTGAAAATGATGTTTCGTGCTCATCTTACAATGACAACTCGATATATATGATCTGTGATAACAATTTGTATTGAAAATGCGCATTTGAAGGGACGTTTCCTAGGTGCCGGCCGTCCCACACGGCAATTATATTGAATTGAAACAGTATATATAGCCTTACAATACCGTTCAAACAACCAGATGCAATCCCCCCTCCCCTTACATCAATTCTGTCTCAAACAGTGCAAGGATTCGACTGGGCTATATCGGCCCGATTGATCGATATCCTTTGCATCCATGGCGGTTTCCAGCGCTGCTCTTAGTTTACCAGGCTATCTCCATTTCATTCTCATTGTTATCATCGCCACAGCTATATCTCCCACAGTTTCTGCAGATTTCTACAATGATATCGATATAACATGGGGCAATAACAATGTCGACATACTCAACGATGGCGAAGAATTGCTGCTGATTCTCACTAATCATTCTGGTGGTATGTTTAATAATATTCAAAGAGATTCTCATTGATATATAAGTACTGTATAGGTTATGCATCTGCAATATATTTTTTTGGTATAAATTTTAGGGCTTTAAGTTTACATCAAGAAATAGTAATATGAATAATGGATATCGGATATTTAATCAGGTGCGGGATTTCAATCGAAGAAGGAGATTTTGTTTGGAAAGGTTGAGATGTCTATGAAGCTGGTGCCCGGAAATTCTGCAGGCACTGTTACGACATACTATGTGAGACTTTAATTAATTTGTCTTTCATTTCATGATATAGAAACAAACCTGCCTTCATTTTATTCCGTTAGTCTGTACTCAAAATATTGAAATATTATACGCACATGGTGCAGTTAACTTCTGAGGGGCAGGGGCACGACGAAATTGATATGGAGTTCCTAGGAAATGTTTCTGGCCAACCCTACATTCTGCATACAAACATTTATATCAATGGCTTAGCCAACAGAGAGCAGCAGTTTTACTTATGGTTCGATCCAACAGCAGATTACCACACTTACTCAATTCTCTGGAACCCACAGCGGATTGCGTAAACTTTCTTGATCTCTATCTCTTCGTCGCTTGTTTTGGACGATTAATCCATTTCGACTTTTGGTTGAGCTTCAATCTAATTGTATATTGTATTGTATTTATGAACTGCATTTCAGGATTTTCGTTGATGGTTTGCCCATTAGAGTATTTGAAAACAATGAAAAGACAGGTGTGCCATATCCGAATCGGCAGGCAATGAGAGTGCGCTCTAGCTTATGGAATGCAGACCAGTGGGCAACTCAAGGGGGGAGGGTGAAAACAGATTGGTCTTACTCACCATTTGTGGCTTCCTACAAGAATTTCAGACCTGACATCTGTGAATGGACAGCCAATGGCGGCACCTCCGAGTGTTCGGCAAATAACTGGTGGAGCCAGAGCTTGAGCTATGCCGAGCGAGGACAACTACAGTGGGTTCGCAGCAATTATATGATATACGATTACTGCAAAGATACCGCCAGATTCGATAATCAGCTTCCAGCCGAGTGCTCGCTACAACCACAGTAAACAACAATTCCAATTCAAATATCGGTGTCTGTCATTGTTGTTAGATTCTTCTTCTATCCCATTCAAATTTTATTGATTTGAAATAAGCCTCACTGACCTCTCGATCAGGACTAAAAAATAAAATACATGGTTTCGTCACCTGCATCTCTATGTTGTGGACCTGCAGCTTTCAATATATGTTGAAATAAAAATAAAACGGTCAGTTTATTTCTTTTCCAATGTTCAGTGATACATCAATTTGCCATATTATCTTCGCCGGTTTTTTTTTTCAAGTTTTTAACGATGTAAACACATTTCCAATCATGTGTGCAGTTTGACCTCCAACACAATTTTAACTTACATATTTTATTGGTATAAAATAAATAACACTTTTAGATATACCTAAGTAACACTGATATAAATTTTATTATTTAATTTTATTTATTTAATTTTATTTATATTTTAAAATAATTTATAATCTATAAAAATATAAATATAAGTAATAAAAATAAAAAACACATTTTTCTCAAAGTTTTAAGCTTACATCTACATAAATTTTCCAAAATCTTTATTACAATATCAATGTTCTTAACTTTTTAACTTATTAAGATTACAATTTATTTGGAACACTTAGATTTTTATTTTTGTTGAATTATAATATAAGTTTAACTTGAAACTTTGTAAATATATACATTGACTTTTAATATAAATACCGATAAAGTTGTAAATGAAAAAAAAAAAAAAATCGTTATAAGTCCACATGAAGGAAAGAATAGATGCTTAAGAGGCTTAAACGAAAGGTTACTATTTTATTTCTTATAGTAATTCTTCTTTTACCTTATTATGATTATTAAACAATTCATCTACCTTGATACCATTTACCTATAGGAGAAATGCATGGACTTCTAATGAAAGGCAAGTGGTATCTCCTTTGCATTCAAATATAATTCATCTTCTTGAGCATAAAGATTGGTTTATACACATTATTTTCCTTTGGTTTTTCTTTTCTAAGTTTAGCTTTTCATAATCTTGTTGCCATGAAATTATGAGAAATTTCATTATATATTTTTTTTCTTCTCTATTCTTAGGAGTGCATAGTATTGTTATAATGAAATTATGATAAATTGTTGTCATAAAATTAACGGTGTAAACACATTTCCAATCATAAGTGCAGTTTGACCTTCAACACGATTTTTACATATTTTATTGGTATAAAATAAATAACATTTCAAGATTTCAAGATATTTTATTGGTATAAAATAAATGCCACTCATATAAATTTTATTATTTAATTTTATTTATTGAATTTATCTATTTTTTATTAATACGATTTTACATATTTTATTGGTATAAAATAAATAACATTTTAAGATATTTTATTGGTATAAAATAAATGCCACTCATAGAAATTTTATTATTTAATTTTATTTAATTTATCTATTTTTTCTTAATTATATAGGATGTAATGATTTGTAATCTTGATAAAAATAATAAAAATATATAAGAATAAGAATATGAGTAATTTTATTATTTAATTTTATTTACTGAATTTATCTATTTTTTCTTAATACGATTTTACATATTTTATTGGTATAAAATAAATAACATTTTAAGATATTTTATTGGTATAAAATAAATGCCACTCATGGAAATTTTATTATTTAATTTAATTTACTTAATTTATCTATTTTTTCTTAATTATATAGGATGTAATGATTTGTAATCTTGATAAAAATAATAAAAATATATAAGAATAAGAATATGAGTAATGGAGATGAAAAACATTTTTCCTTAAGTTTTATGCCTATCTCTACATAAAATTTCATTTCCAAAATATTTATTATAATATCAATCTTCTTAATCTTTTAACCTATCAAAATTACAACTAATAAAAAACACTTATTTTTAAACTTTTTGAGTTATAATATAAGTTTAACTTGAAACTTTCTGAATATATAGATTGTGTTCTAATTTAAATACCAATAAAGTTACTACTTTATTTCTTATAGTAATTTTTATTTTACCTTATTATGATTATTAAACCATTCATCTACCTTGATATTATTTACCCATAGGAGAAATACATAGACTTCTAATGAAGGCAAGTGGTATCTCCTTTGCATGCAAATATAATTCATCATCTTGAGCATAAAGATTGGTTCCTATCCTTTGGTTTTTCTTTTCTAAGTTTAGATTTCCATAGTCTTGTTGCCATGAAATTATGAGAAATTGGTTTGTATTGACTATATTCCTTTTTTTTCTTTTCTAATCTTAGGTTTCCATAATATTCTTGTAATGAAATTATTATAAATTCTTGTCATGAAATAATGAGAAAATTATGTATGAGTTCATGGGTGTTTTTTTATTTATTTTTAGAAATGTGTAGAATTTTATATTAAAAGGGGGTTGTTGGAAATCCAAATAACCAAAATAGTACAAGTAGTTAAAAAGATCTTAACAAAATTGTTTTGTCCAGTCTGTCCAAAACATAGTCTTCTTCATAGTGACGTACATTTCAAGAAGAACCTAACACTTATGTATTATGCATGTAGCTATATTTTGTTACATATTATTCTAGTAACAAAATTCACCTAGAAAACTTAAAGAATGTTAATCATGACCAAATTTATGCCCAATATAGGATTCCGTCATAGAAACACAATCTCTATCAAAGCATCAATCTCCACGGTCCTACATTTGACTATTCTATTAATGCCAAAGTAGTCTATTACATGATGTCTTCTTCAATATCCCTATCTTTCATAGAACCTATGAAGACATTTGGGAACCCCACTGTAGATTAGGAACTATGTGCAAACCCCGTAATGATGGTGACATGGTATAGTTCATTTTAGAATCACATAATAGATTACCATATTTAAAAATCTACTCATTGAGCTTAGATTTAAATTGTTCATGTTTATCCTCTTCTTTTTCCATGTGAATATTGAGTTATTTGATGGACTACCTCATTCCTTCTAGTTTCCCTGTCATCTGTCTGAATAAAATTTTTGTATTTCTCCATTACCTTCATCATCATGCTATCCTAAGACAAAGGGGTTTCCATAAAAATTGACAAGATATGACCTATTGACATATGCCCTTTAGTCACTTCCAAGATAGGGAGATAGTTGTTAGAGTCTAAACATTAACTAAAGTATTTCTTGGAGGAAATCTAGGAAGTCTTTTGAACATCAAAGCAATTTCATGACCGAGAGCATACAAAACACCAAGTAATCTACCTTCTAAAAACTAAACAAAAATCCAAACTTGAAAGCACTGAGCATCAAGAGGAATAAACTAGGGAGGATAGGTTCACTTACCCTTGTTGTAAGAGAGATGAATATATCCTATAAGGAGAGGGTATGACTCCACTGGGAGAAATTATCACCAAGAATAAACCTCTACGCATCCAAGTAGCCAATTTACCCATTATGGATTTCATCCAAATGCATTGCATTAGAACCTTCTCCACTCTAGATTAACCCACCACTATGAAAGGAATTTAATTAATAAACCATAAATTTATACACTCAATACTAAAAATATATGAGAGAGGGAATAATGAGCATAGGGGAGAGTTATTTCTCCCTTGTTCTCTATGTATTAACCGATATGAGATGCACGGGGCTCTTGTTTTGAGCTTTGACAATTGTTATTTTCCTTTCATAGAACCTCTTATCCAAGGAAACAAATCCATTAGCCATGCAATCTTCCATGTAATTGTTAGCTTGTTAAACATGGGAGACCTTCACATCATCCATAGATACAAAAAGTCCATGAATTCTTTCAAACATTTTGGACAATGTTTTGTTCTCCTTTGGCCTCTCCTTCCTTGCATAGTGTAATAACACTAAAAATACACCCAAAATTAAAAATATTGCAGGTCAATGTATGATCAATTTACTCATAGTTACGTCATATAATTATAACACATTTTAACTAACTTATGTATCTTCTTGGATGGTTGTTTTCTTTTCATAAGGTTGTATCAACATTTTGTTTAATGCATATAACACATATACATATCCTTGTGGATCACCTTTGACCACTAGTTGTTTGGGGTTGTTCTATGCATAATATTACTTATAAATTTATATATAATTATGTGCCTGTGGTGATTTCATACATTTGCATTTTGTATTATAGTAGGTACATTGTGACTGCAGATTTTGGAAATCTCGTTGATAATGCCCCAATACTCCGCAATTGTAGCATTGCACAGGTCCTCCTCCTCGACCAAAAACTTCATTTTGTCCTCATTGGAATCCTCTACTAAATCCTCCTTGTTGTTGGTATTATGGTCGATTAAACTGTTGTTGTTGTGGTTGATTTGGCTGTGGCTGAACATACTGTGATTGTTGTGGAGCATATTGCATCTAATTATGTTGCGGTTGTGGTAGAGCAAACTGTGGTTATGGTTGCACAAACTGTGGTGGCTACTGCGGTAGTGGTCTTTCTGCTGACCAATGTTCTTCTCCCTTCATGTAGTATGTATCTATTGTCCTTTATTGGAGCAGGTCATATGACCAACAACCCTTTTCTTCATGACCAATAGAATGACAAAAATTACAGAACAAGTTTGCAGGTTTCGATACTACCTTCTGGAGATACACACATTCCTCGTGTCGATGTCCGTGAGTTTGACAAATTCAGCACCATGGTAATCCACCTTGACTTAGAGGGTTTGGAGTTCTTGACAGCAAGTAATTGTGGACATCTAGGAATTGATATTTATGGTGTCCTTCCATCCAAAATCGAGTACACCACATTTATTCACGAAATTCCTTCCCCTTCTTGATGTATTGCAATTGAATCGTCAGATTCACCATTTGCGATTGGATCTGATTCATTCATTAGAGGAAATTTCAACTCAAAATGGGCCTCCTAAAATGAACTACTAAAATAATAGTTAAAATAATAAAATAATATTTATTAATTTTGGAGGAAGAAAAGAAAAAAACTACTTTTTTGTTTGTATTTTTGATATATCTCCCCGTGTTTTTACTCAAATTTCAACCAGGAGAGCTCGTTGGATGCGGAATTAAATTCCGCATCCAACGAGTACCCACTCGGCATACTTTTGATGGACCCCGCTACCCCAAAAACAAGAAATACCTGAAAAAATGGAATGATGATGTCATCATTCCATTTTTTCAGGTATTTCTTGTTTTTGGGGTAGCGGGGTCCGTGAAAAGTATGCCGAGTGGGTACTCCTAAATTCTGCATCCAACGAGCTCTCCCGATCGAAATTTGAGTAAAAACACAGGGAGATATGTCAAAAATACAAACAAAAAAAGTATTTTTTTATGATACCTATCCCCAAATTTATATTAAAAAAGTGTTTAAGACCTATACGGTATTTCAAATTTAAAGCAATTTCATTGGCTAACACATGATGACATGGAATTTGAATAAAAGTTAAAAGGCCCATTTTGAGTTGAAATTTTCTCTAATGCCAAGCCCAGTTTCACCGACTAGTGAAGCCTCCAGCTTCATTGCGATCTCCAGAGCCTCACTCTATGTCGCAACCTTCTCCTACATTAATGGTTTTCGGATATGTGGTACTAACGTTGCGATGAACCATTCTTTGTGTTGCACGTCGCTCATCCCAAAACTGAATTTCTCCATCAGCGTTTTGAATCAGTGATCAAAATCCCATATCGATTCGTTCGGATATTGCTTGATTTCCTTCAATTCTGTGATGTACTGCAACTCAGATTTGAGTTTCCTAAATTCCTGAATCAACCCAGTTCGAATCTCTCACGAATCTTTGCTAGAGTCTTCTCATGATTCCCTTTCGAAACTTGTACAAACTTCATATGCCAATCTAATGTGCGGCCTCAAAAAAAATTCGCCAGTTTACCCTTCTTAATGTCTTTGTCTTAGACTTGCTTCATAGTCCATACTTCCTCGTAGAGAAAACAATATTTCTCAGGATCCTCAATCCCGTTCCCATGGAACAAAGGTAATTTCACATCGTTTGCCGCCATTCTGGGCCTTCTTCCTATGTTTGTCAATCCGCTACTATTATTTTGGTGATGACTGACCGGGTAGTCTTGTGATGATCTAGTGTTCCTTCTTGAATGTGGTGCAATGCATGGAGGTGTAGGTATGTTGTTTCTTTGGGTTAGGCCTTGCTTAGACTCGGGTGTAGACTAGTCGTCTCCTTCGTTGTTGTAGGGTCACTTAGTCCCTTGTGATCTTCTCTTATAGTTTCTTGTTTCGGTCACACCAAGACTCTTCTTATTCCTCTGCCTCTTCTCTTGCTAGAACCTTACCCCACTTCACAGAAGACCACACTCTTCCTTGACTTCCCTCACAGTTGCGTCGTAGCTCCCATCTATCTATCCCATATCAGTCCATCCAACCCTCGTCTCCGCAGTACCCGTAACCTCTACACACCAGAGCTCTACTCGTCGTATTTCATTTTCACAGATAAGCATCTTAATCCACAATTATAAAGACAATAGAAACCTACCTCTTGGTCCTTGGAAGAATTCTCTTTTTGTGTCGCTATAGGATTTGACTATGTCGACAACAAATTCAGTGATCTATCCTTCCAAAATGCTATCAAGCCACACTTCAACGACCCTTGACACTTTGTTGTCTACCACTTTCAGCAATTTCACCTCCTTGGAAGTTTTTTTTCAGGTAGGTCAGCTGCGCCAACAACTCGTACAAGATAATCGAAAACTTGGAGAAGAAATACTCATGGATATCAGAATAGATATGCCTTCCCAACCACTCTTTTGTCATTAGTCTTGAATTTGAGTTTTATTCTGCTATGAATTCTCGTGCCTTCTGATCGAGCCAATCCTGAATCTCTGGTTTCGTCGGATGCCAAAACATATCCTCCTCTTCCTCGCACTAAGGTCCCGGCAACAGAACCATTTGTTCACACAGATATGTCGATAAGGGTCTATCGACACCTTTCTTCGATGTGACTCCCTAAAAGCCGACCCGAATAGGTTTTACCCTATCCAGCAACACATGCGAACAAGATGCAGTCTCACCCATGATGCCTGAGGGAGGGCTACATGAACCACATTTCCGCAATAAATAGGAGGACTTGTGCCCTTATTTTCTGTATGTCACACTGTTAACCAGAGATTTAAATGAGGTTTTTAGCATCAATTATTCATATTCAGTCGCATCAAAAGCCATTCGCATTAGATCATTAATCACATCATCTTATTCATTCCACAAAAGAGATCGACAAGTATGGATTCATTCATCATGCAACGACATCTCATCATTCATAAACATAAATCATATTGCAGCATTTAGTCATTCAGATTGCATCATTTTAACCATAAAAACAACATACATAAGATCATAGACCAAGACACAAAGTTCCAACATCATCCGCTCATGTCATATTACTTCGCAGGTCAAAACATGTCTCCAAAACACATCTCCAGGTGGATAACCTCAGCAAAATAGTTCGCAAGACAGAACAAAAGATACAAAAAACATAATCTCTTCAACAATATATTGATTCATTGGTATCCTTCTACTACACTCCTAAGTCTTTATATAGGCTTACACCTTTACAAAATGGTCCACATACGACCAACTACCTAACTGACTCGGACCAAAAAGTACAAAAATACACAGTCCAAGCCGACTCTTGTCGACATCTTTTCATTGCGCAGTCTTCTTTCATCTTTTACTGCTGTCGCACCATGCGCATCAAACTGCCTGCCAATAAACGGTTTAAGATAGGATTTTGTTCTTAAAGAGTTGACCTTTGCCGTGTTTGGAATTTGACCCATCAATGGCCTTTTCTTACTTACCAAGCTAAGTCTTTCTTTTATTCCTCTCCTGCGAGTGTGAAGAATTCCATACTATAGTTCAGGTTATAAATCCTACCACAAAATATTAACCCCAAACTTAGCATCATGGTGCAACTTACCTTCAACCGATATAATATGGCAAATATTAAGGGATTGAATGCATAGAATTAGGATAGAAACTCCCCATTCGTCCTCGTGCAAAACCTTTCAATTGAATCACTTGTTTAATGGTTGAAACCATTGATTAAACCCATGACCAAAGTGTAGGGTTTGGGTCAATTGGGCACCAATGATGACCCATGTGACTAGTATGTGAATCGCTTCCACTATTGACAAACACATTAACCATTTTTATTGTTATTTCCTTGGGAAACAAAACAAACAATTTCGGTGAAGTGTGCGATGGTCATTTGCACGTTGTGGGAGAGGGAAGCTTGGGAGATTTCCCTGCTCTAGGGGACCTGCTCGTTTATAATGTAACTAAACTCCTATGGATTTACGGAGGCATGCTCAGCCTCGTTATTCCTTCCTGGTGGTTAGTAATGACGAATTAATGGCCATGTATCCACTTCTAGGCATCTCGTACACACTCTCTTATTTAGGTAATAAGGCATTTCAACTACAATTTTGGTTCACAGCTTTCCCATTTCAATTCATAGTCTTTACAATTCAATGCACAGTCTTTTCATTTAGAGATAAAGTATTTATACAAGGTTTAATGTTGGTTTTTTTTGTCAGTGTTTAACACAGGAGATCCCTTATTTTGGACGTGATGGCAGTGTACACCTCACTTGAGTATGAACCATGGCTCATCGCCGGTAAGCCTAAGGCCCTTCCTGGCCCATTTTCCTTCAATGGAAGGAAGGTTAACTCTTAAGCATGGGTGGAGACCCTAGTCTCTGTTTGGAAATGTACATGATGTAACTTGTAATGTTACTTGTTTAAATAGAAATTCAAAGTATTATTTAATGCCCATCCATGGAGGTTTCGAGTGATCGACCATAAGCCATCTTATGGCGTTTTGGTTTTCTAGGCATATGAATATATGGAATTCTTCATGCAGAGTTCGTGGTTTCTAACCATGCTTTCGGCTTTTTATATAAACCCTATGAAGACTTATATGTGTTGACTTCTTATTTAATTATTTGTATTTGGGAATGTATTAGTTTTATGGCACATAGTGCCTACATATTTGCACTGGCATTGCGTCTTGAATAGCCTACATTATTTATAAACATTGATAATTAGGTATGATAGAAACTTTGTTTGTGTTTCCATTTAATTGGTAGTATCGTGGTTGTGTATATCCTAGTTCATACGATTTATAAAGCTCATAAGAAACTTATGTCTTCCATTTTCAATTCTTAAATGTTGGTATTTTTGTTATATATAATAGTATTTCATAGAAAGGTTAATGGCATTTAGTTAAATGGGAGTGGGTGCATAATCCTAGAGTTTTGAATATTGCAGTAATATATAACATATATATTTATCTAATATTTAATTTATAGATTGGTTTAGGGACTTAGTCTCGGGATTCATTATCGAATCATGTTCCTTCTCTAGACTAAAATAAATCTTTCTCTCTAAGACTAGAACGTCTATGAAATGATATTTAATTATATTATTGTTATATTGAAATGATTTGTTATTCTTTCAATTATGTTATTTATTTAGGTTTTCACTAGTTTACACCATTAATAAAATTATACTCAAGGATAACCATAATGACAGGACACACTCTCTTTACACACACACACACACAAACACACAAGGAACTGAAACAAACTAATATAATTCATATATAGACATGTTAAACAGATTAACTCATATCAGAATTAAAAAGTTGTATTAATATAATCTCTAAAACATCATTTAGATCAAATCAGAGAGTTAGAACACTTATCAGTCTTTAATCTTCCAATTGAGTGGGGAACACACACACAAGGAAATGAAACAAACTGATAGAATTCATAATAGTCATTCGTATCTAAACATGTTAAACATATTTATTTAGATCAGAATTAAAAAAATTATATTAATATAATCTCTAGAACATCATTTAGATCAAATCAAAGAGTTAGAACACTTATCAGTCTTTAAGCTTCCAAATGAGTGGGGAACTTCCATGTTCCACCCAATAATAGACCTTCAACAGTTTCTTGGTCATTCCATAGGTCACCCCTGAGATGAACCAAGCATACTAAGGAAAAGGACACTTATGTACAATTATCTATCTTGATTACTATCAATAGAGTATCCAAACAGTATTTTGCCAGCTCTGTGTAGAGTCCTGTAATATTATACCCTTTATCCCATAGTCCTTCCTGGACTAGCCATATACTTAATCATGGAAAAATAAGTGCTTAAGGACCTACAACTGAACCCTCAGTGCACTAGGGACCCCCCTTGTAATGCCAACTCTTTGCTATTTATTATTTTTCTTAAGGAAAAGGCTCCTATTATTTAGGCTAGAAACTCTTTGTTTAGGAAAATCATACTTCTTGTTTACTTTATTTAGTTTTTACCTTAACCTTTAGAAAGTGAAAATAGATTTCTTTAACTCTCTTATCTCTTTTATTTTCAATTAAATAATATATTTATCCTCATATTTGTCCCAATAATAGACCTTCAACAGTTTCTTGGTCGTTCCATAGGTCACCCCTGAGATGAACCAAGCATACTAAAGAAAAGGAGACTTATGTAGAATTATCTATCTTGATCACTATCGGTAGAGTATCCAAAAAGTATTTTACCAGCTCTGTGTAGAGTCGTGTAATATTATACCCTTTATCCCATACTCCTTCCTGGACTAGCCATATACTTAATCATGGAAAAATAAGTGCTTAAGGACCTACAACTGAACCCTCCAGTGCACTAGGGACCCCCCTTGTAATTCCCACTCTCTGCTATTTATTATTTTTCTTGAGGAAAAGGATCCTATTATTTAGACTAGAAACTCTTTATTTAGGAAAATCACACTTCTTGTTTACTTTATTTCATTTTTACGTTAACCTTTAGAAAGTGAAATTAGATTTCTTTAACTCTCTTATCTCTTTTATTTTCAATTAAATAATATATTTATCCTCATATTTGTCCTATGTTTTATTTAGCTTGGTTCCTCTTTAAGTGGTTGTCCTTCGTCAGTTGGAAAGCATAAAAGAAGATCAGTTATATGATAATATTATCAGTTAATGCATTTTGATGCTCCGTATCCTACTAGATCAACATAAAAAAATCTAAATAGTGTAGGTTCTCTAGAGCCTATAGCTCAACACCATCTCAAACATGGTAAATTCAACTAGTCTAGGTGATCTGTGCCCTACAAGCTCAACACCAAATTCAATCATAATAAATGGTCTAGGTGCTCCAGAGCCTACAATATCAACACCTGCATCAAACATAAAAATGATATAAATGGCCTTGATTTGGGATATTACATCCAACCCCGATTAAAATGACACCATCCCAGTGTTAATGATTTTAAACATAATTTTGAAAAAAGAAGAGGTAACCCTTTTTCATAGCAGTTTCATTTTCCCATGTGGCCTCTTTAGGTCAAAAATTATTCCATTGCACTTTCAAGTGGACAATGGCATTCTTCCTTATCTACACTTCTCTGTTGTCCAATATATGAATGGGTTCCATCACAAAGTACCCTTCTAGTTCTACATGCATTAATGTCTAAACAATTGCATGTTTAGGAGTGTAAACATATTTCTTAAGTATACATGAAAAACATTGTCAACTTTCACATGAGTAGGTAGGGCGAGTTCGTAGGCCACTAGCTCCTTCTTGTCTAGTATTTCAAAAGGCCCACAATATCTAGGAGCTAGTTTCCCACATTTTCCCAAACTTGATGAGCTTTTCTTCGCTTTTACCTTTAGCTAGACATGTTCTCCCACCTAATGCTCTTTATACCTTTTGTTTTTATTGACATAACTCTTTTTCCGGTTTTGTGCTTCTTTAAGTTTTATAGTACTTGCATGACCAATTGTTCCAAGTCCTTCAACATATTCGGCCCCAACATGATCATGTCTAATAAATTGTCCCAAGTTATTGGTGTTCTGAACTTTCTACCATATAATACCTCAAATGGACTCATATTGGATAAGGTATGGTACCCATTATTGTATGCAAATTATGTAAGATGTAAGTACTCTTCCCACTTAGAGGGATTATTCATTACATACATTTGAAACATATATTCCAGTATCTAATTTCTACGTTATCTTTTTTCATTCATTTGTGGATGATATGTAGTACTAAAATTGAAGTGTGTATCCATCCCTAGAAACAATTATTTCAAAATTTGTTTGTGAACTTTCTATCTCCATAAAAAATAATAGTTTTAGATATACCACACAAGCTAAAATTTTCTTTAAAGAAGATATCTACAATGTGAATGGTCTTATGAGTGTATTTTACAAGAATAAAGTGGGAATATTTTGATAACTTATCTACTCCCACCATGATAGAGTCATTTTACTTCTTGCTCTTGGGAAACCCGGTGATAAAATCCATACTTATCACCTCTCATTTCCATTTTGGAATGGAAAATAGACAGAGTAAACCAACTAGATGTTGATGTTCATCTTTAACCGATTTCCATTCATGACATTTAGCTATAAACAATGCTACATCTAACTTTAATTTTGGCCAAAAATAGTGTTTTCTTATAGATGATAACATTTTCTAGTACCCAGGATGTCTTACGTAAGGTTGTTTATGGAATTTTGTTAATAATTCAAACTTAATATTTTCCATTTTAGGCACATATAGTCTATCTTTAGACCATAACAGACCTATTTCATCAATTTTATATTCCTTCAGTTGTTATCCTGTCCTGTTAACTTGAATTTTCTAAGACATTTTTGCATAAAATTGGTCCTTTTTGTTTTCCACCATAATTTTGTCATGTAAATTAAAATTGATATGACTCACTATTGACTCGTACATCAAATGAATTCTGCGACTTAAAGCATGAACAACCTGATTTTCCCTTATGTGTTTAGCCTCAGAATTATATTCACTTAGGAAAGATAACCACCTAGTTTGTCTCTAGAATTCAAGTATTGTTATTCAAAAGTATACTTTAAGCTCATATTATCAAATTTGAGAAGAAATATTTTCCCCATGAGATAGTACCTCCATATATTCAAATCATGGATGATGGTAGCTAATATGAGGTCATCAGTTGCATAGTTTCTCTCATGTTCTTATAATTTTTGTGATTCATAACAGGTCACACAGTCTTTTTTCATCAGGAATCTCCCAAGTCATTCCTTGCTTGCATCTATGAAAACAACGAAATCCCCATCAAGATCAAAAAATATTCAATATAGGTGCAATATTCAATAACTGTTTTAGTTTATGAAAACTAGCCTCACACTTCTCGATCGAGAGGAATTTTGCCTCCTTTTTTTTGTAAGGATGTCATGGGATAGGAAATCTTAGAAAAAATTTCAATAAACTTTCTATAATACCCTGCTAATCCCAAAAATGATCTGATATCCAACACACGAGTAGGTGTATGCCACTCCCTAATGGACTTTATCTTTTTTGGGTCTACAAAAATACCTTATTTGGAAATTTTGTGTCCTAGATATTATATAGGTCTTCTATAAAAATCATATTTATTGATTTTGACATACAATTGGTGTTCATGCAGGACTTGTAAAACAATCCTGAGATGTTCCTGACTGTTCTTTTTCATCTTTAGAATAAATCAGTATGCCATCTATGAATACTAGTACAAACGTATCCAGGTATTTATTGAAAATACTATTCATCATGCACATAAAGGTTGAAGTTGCATTTGTTAACCCAAAGAGCATCACTACAAATTCATAGTGACCATATCGGGTCCTAAAATTTATTTCTCTTATGTCTTCTTCCCGAATTCTTACTTGATGGTATCTAGATTTTAGATCAATATAGAGAAAATCCTTCATCCCCCAACTTGGTCAAACAAATCGTCTATTCTAGGAAGTGGATGTCTATTCTTAATGGTTAACTTGTTTAATTATCAGTATCAATGCACATCTAAATTGTACCATCCTTATTCTTCACGAAGAGGATGGGTGCTCCCTGTGAAGACACACTAGGTCTAATAACCTTTTTCAATAAGTTATTGTAATTATAGTTTCAGTTGTATTAGTTCTGGTGTACCCATGTGGTACAGGTATTTTGAGAGCGGTATTTCCTCTAGTACTAGATCTATAGAGAAATATGATCCCCTTTAAGGTGGTAGTACTGGTGTTTCTTCTGGGAATACATCTTTGAATTCTCTTAGGACTGAGAATCCTCAAGTTTCTATTTATTTTCCTCTTCTAGGTTGTGAATATTAATTGCATAGATTTTATATCACTTTCTTACACATTGCTTAGCTTGCAAGGCCGATATTTACCTCACAAATATTTTCTTAGCTACCCCCTGCACCATTCTTTCATTTCTTTGTTTATCAATGCAAGTGAATGTTTTATTTAGGAAATATAGGAATACATAATATTGTTTTATCCAGTCCATACCTATTAGTAATATCATAAGAGCCCACGGTGGAATGTTCAAGTATTCTTTAGTTTGGAATCCATTCATTTCAATTATGCAGCTTTTAACAAGTTCAAAAAATTCCCTTTTTATACTCATGGAGAGTTGTACTAGCCATGGTTTGCTAGGTTTTTCTTTGTCCAACTAACAATTTTCAACAATTTTGGGGAAAACATAGCTGTGACAAGATCTTGGATCAATTAAAATAGAAATAGGATTTGTTGAGATTTTACCTTCAATTTAGACCATGATTGATCGATGGTCAGCTTGTTTTCCCTCCTATGAAGCATAAGTCATTGGTGTTCTTGCAACATCTTCCATAGTCGCATTTTCTTGCAAACTGTTCACAACTTTGTTATTTTTTCGCAGGAAATCTTTGTAATAATGGGGGCCTTGAAATTCGGGCAACATTTTACTAGTAGAGGGGATGATCTAGCTCCTTCATTCGATGTTGGTTTATTCACACTTTGTGCTGAGTTGCAAAATTCCCAAAATTTCAATTGTTTGGAAAACGATTATCTTGTTTTCGGTACATAGGTGGTTTATACCCCTTTTCCCTTCTTTCCAATAAATATTTATGCTTCTCTTTGTTGTTGTGTATATTCTCATCCCGTTGTTGGCTATGATAATAACAGAGTCTAGCCTTGTATAAGGCTTCATCCAAGTTTTTGGGTGCATCAAACACAATTTTATCTCTGAAATATGATGGAATACATCCTAAAAACTATTGTATTTTCATGTTTTCTTCCCTAATATAGGGCACATAATGTAGAGATTCCAAAAATATATTTGTTAAGGCATCCATGCCAACATAGAGCCCATTTTCAACTCATGGAATTATTTTATATTTTTATTGAAAAACCTTTTAGACATGTATTTTTCTTGAAACTATTTCTTAAAAAGTTTCCATTTGAGATCCTTTCCTTTCATTTCCTTGGTTAGTTCCAAATTCCGCCACCACCTAATAGCTTTTCCATTCAAGTTATAGATGGGAAACTAGGAATTCATTTTATTGGAATAATCATGCACCTCAAAATACTTTTTCATTCCTAAAAGCCACTCCTCATCCTTCTCCCCTGAGGCCAAATCTCCATCAAAAGTTGGGGATTTGAACTGCTTGAATTCTCCTTGCAATCCCTTACTATTAATAGTTTTGTATTTCTTCTTATGAAGAGACGATGAATAGGTATAATAAGAACTACAATTGTAGTAGTACTTTGTATCCTCATAGGATGAATCTAAATTTTATTGAAGTTTCTTTTGCTTCTTAGTTTCTTGGATTCTAGCTCTTTTCCTATGGTAGTGCCTACCAATTCAATTACTTGTAGAGCGTGTTTTTTTCTGCATATTCTTTATTTCTGTTAAAGTTTGCAGTAGGGATTCATTTACTTCGTGCTTCCCCTAGCTCTCTCTTATGTTGTCATCTTTAAAAATATGGAATTCATCCTTTAAACTTTGTATTGTCTTTGGCTGTTCAGAAGGTGTGGCTTTCTTGAGGCTGTCATTCCGTTCCACCACTAGTTCCTCTTGTCGAGGTGGTGAATTCATATTTCCATGCTGACTAGCAGTGCTTTCAACACTCATGGTTTTCAATTCCTGAAAAAGAAGTTCAATGTGCAGTAAACAAGAGTTTATTAGTTAACAATTTTTAATCACAACGGTTAAGTGACAATCTCATAGGTCAAAAAGTATTTGAACATCGCTATGATACCACTTATAATAACACCAAAAGTACACCCCCCAAAAAAATTCTTCCAAGTCAATGTATGATGAATTTTCTCATAGTTACATCATATAATTATAACACCGTTTGACTAACTTTTCTATCTTCTTGGATGGATTTTTTTCTTTTTATAAGGTTGTATCATATTTTTGTTTAATGACATATGACACATATACATATCCTTGTGGATCACCTTTGACCACTAGTTGTTTCGGGCTGTTCCATGCTTAATATTACTTTTAAATCTATATATAATTATGTTCTCGTGGTGACTTTATACATGTGCATTTTGTATTTATATTTATTTTGAAGGAATGAGAATTACCTCGACTCTATGAGGGTTTAAGATAGGAGTTTTTTCTGAAAGAGTTGACCTTTTCCATGTTTGGAATTTGGCACATCAATGGCCTTGGCTTACATAGAAATCTAAATCTTTCTTTTATTCTTCCCATGCAGGTGTGTGAAATTGCATACTATCATTGAGGTTATAAATCCTACCACAAAATATCAACCCCAAACTTATCATTATGGTGAAACTTAACTCCAACATATATAATATGGAAACCCTTAATGGATTGAATGCATAGAATTAGGATAGAAACTCCCCATTCCTCCTCGTGCAACACCTTTCAATTGAGTCACTTGTTTAATGGTTGAAACCATTGCTTAAAATCAAGACCAAAGCACAGGTTTTGGGGAAGTTGAGCATTAATGATGACCCATGTGACCAGCATGTGAATCGCTTCAACTATGGACAAGCACATTAACCATTTGTACTATTATTTCCTTGGGACATAAAACAATTCTAGTGAAGTATTCGATGGTCATTTGCACGTTGTGGGAGAGGGAATCTTGGGAGCTTTCCCTGATCCAGGTAACCCTCCTCATTTACAATGAAACTCAATTCCTATCGAATTACAAAGGCACAGTCAGCCTATTTATTCCTTCTTGGTGGTTTGTAATGATGAATTAATGGCCATGTATCCACTTCTAGGAAGCTCGCACACACTCTCTGCTTAAGGTAATAAGGCATTTCAACTGGCATTTCTATTCACAACTTTCTCATTTCAATTCATAGTCTTTACAATTCAATGCACAGTCTTTTCATTTAGAGCTGAAGAATTTATACAAGGTTTAATGTTGGATTTATTATCAGTGTTTGACGCAGGATATCCGTTATTCTGGGCATTATGGAAGCATACGCATCACTTCATTATGAACCCCAGGCTCATCTCCAGTAAGCCTAAGTCCCTTCCTGGCCCATTTTCCTTCAATTGAAGCTCAAGTCTTAAGCATAAGCAGTCAAGTTTCCTGACTGGGATTTTATTTCCCTGGCTTGGCATTTATTGAATTTGTGTCACGACCTGGGTGGAGACCCTAGTCTTCATTTGGAAATGTATAGGATGTAACTTGTACTGCTACTTGTTTAAATATAAATTCAAAGTATTACTTAATGACCGACCCTGGAGATTTCCATGGTTCGACCCTAATCTATATTATGGTGTTTTTTTTTTCTGGGCATGTAAATATATGGAATTCTTCTTGTAGAGTTCGACGTGGTTTCCAAGCAGCCTTTCGCTTTTTATATGAACCCTATGAAGACTTACATGTGTTGCCTTCTAAGTAATCTATTTATATTTGGGAATCTATAAGTTTTATGGCATAGAGTGCCCACATATTTGGAAATTATTAGGGCTTCCCTTGGCTAGAGTGTTGTACTCTTATTTATCTACTGGCATGTTGAGCCAAATCAAACTAGAATTTGTTTTCCTTACTCTTTATGAAGGTTGCATTTTGGTTATTTAATGGTGAATATTATTTGGTTTGGTTTAAAGACATAATAATGATTATGCTTTTATTGATGCAATGAGTATGGGTAGGGATCGATCTTGTGATCGCTAGGTTTGATAGTTGGGTTTTATTGTACTTTGAATAGTTAAATGGTGTGGAGATTTGACCCATATGATTGTTGTAGAATTTATTTATTCATTGAAAACTTTATGTATTTGGATACTAGAACCGACCCTAGGTCGCTAGCTTACTCTTCATCGATTTTTCTCTATGTATTAAGGATCTATATATTTATCCACCATTAGTAAAGGAAAAATATTTGGGATAACATGTCCACGTGGGATGTGGCTTTGATATCCCATCCATTGAATTAAATCAATTTACTCCCTTACCATATCATTGGGACGTAGTGCCCCAAATCTTGACAGGCATTGTGTCTTCAATAACTTGCATTGTTTATAAACATTGATAATTAGGTATGATAGAAACTTTGTTTGTTTTTCTGTTGAATTGGTAATAGCGTGGTTTTGTATATTCTAGTTGATACGATTTACAAAGATTAAAAGAGATTTATGTCTTCTATTTTCAATTCTTAAAGGTTGCTATTTTTGTTATATATAATAGTATTCCATACAAAGGATAATGAAATTTAATTAAATGGCAGTGGATGCATAATCTTGAATTTTTGAATGTTGTAATATATAACTTGTATATTTATATTTAATATTTAATCCATAGATTGATTTAGGGACTTAATCCTAGGATCCATTATTGAATCATCTCCTTTATCTAGATTAAAAGAGAGCCCTCTCTCTAAGATGACAAAGTCTATGAAATGATATATAATTATATTTTTGTTATATTTAAATGATTCGTTATTCCTCCAATTATGTTATTGATTTAGGTTTTCACTAGTTTACACCATTAATGAAATTACTATTTGGACATTAACTGTATTCATACGAAAAATAAGAAATTTAAAACTCATGTAGATAGATATAAATTTAACTAATGCATTATTCTCAAGGATGACTAGAATGAAGGTGTGTGTGTGTGTGTGTGGACCATTAGATAAACATTATGGTGAATGCATATAAAATCAAATGGGTAAGTTTAGCGTAAATAAACCTGCACATGTAAAATCTTTCCTCCGGGAAGCCATGAACATGTCAAATGTTATGGCTAACCAAAAACTAACATTTCATTAGTACTTAATCAATCTAAGATATAAACACTATAAAAAATATGCTACACACACACACACACAGGGAACTGAAACAAACTAATAGAATTCATAATAATTATTCGTATCAAGATAGGAGCCCACTCTTTTATTTTTTATTAAATAATATACTTATCCTCATATTTGTCTTATTCTTTTCTATTTGATTTTTATTTAGAAACTACTAGAAACCATCATATCTCTAGCATGCTTGGCTTTTCTTTAAGTGGTTGTCCTCCATCAATTGGAAAGAATAAAAGAAGATAAGTAATATGATAACATTACCAGTTAATGCATTTTGATGTTCCGTAGCCTACCAACCCAACATCAACAAATCTAAATAGTTTAGGTGCTCCAGTGCCTATGGCTCAACACCATCTGAAACATGATAAATTCAACCAGTCTAGGTGCTCTAGAGCCTACAAGATCAACACCAAATTCAATCATAATAAATCTAAATGGTCTAGGTACTAACTCCATAGCCTAATCTCAATGCCAACATCAAACATAACAATAATATAAATTTTCTTGGTTTGGTATATTACACCTAGCTAACTATGAAGGAGGAATCTCCAAAAATCATGAAAATATTTATTTGGTGGGACTGATGAAGTAAAATTACAAGAAGCAATAAATTTATCTTGACGTGTGATTATGTTTCATTATTCCTAGTCCCCATGAATACCAAAATTCTAGGTTTCCATTGAGGCCTAAGAGGACCCCAAAATCCTGACCCTTGTTCACCTACCACCTCCTATTTTATGGGTGTTTGTTGTAATAAAGGAAGAAATTAATTCAAACTTCAACTTCCATTCTTCCCAACAATAGACATACCTTGTCCAGCCTACGCTAGAGAATTAGAGAGAAATGGCTTAGCATGGGGCATTTTTTAACAATGACTAGGATCCCACATGTAGTGTTGTTCAAGATAAGGGGGAACAACGTCTAGTTGATTGGGAGTGTTGTAATGGGAAATTAGCTCGAGAATTCTAGAAATTATTATGTATGAGAGAAATTAGAGAAAATCCATAGAATTTATCCCTTGTGTATGTATACCCCTAACGTAGGGGTGGACGATTTTACAAATAGCTTATGTTTGACAAAGATCCTATGGTTGGTTAGAATTCTATTTGTTTATAGATAATCGATGGATAAATTATAAAATGATTAAAAAAAATTAATTACTTTACTAATATGAAACATTTATTTATTTTACTTGTGGTAAGATATGAATAATAGTTATTTTGAAGTGTCCTTCCATTGAAATGAGTCTTAAATTTTCTTATGCGAAATAAATTTGATTATAGACAACTTTCCTTTTATAATTGTAGGTTAACACATTTTGATAACGTCCAATTGGTGTAGAGAGGTGGTTGTGTATGTTACACGTCCCATATCAAAATAAATCTCTCTACCATAAAAAAATCGTACTTTTCTACCAAAATGTGGGTAAGTTTAGAGGTGAATATTTTTTTAATTAATTAGAAAGAATCAAGTTTCAACACATATTTTGCATGTTTTCATGTGGTTCAACTTATTTTTGTCATCATTTAGTGAGAATCAAATTCAAAATTTTACTTGAAATCAATTAAGTGTTACATTAGATGGAACTGCAACCAAGTTCATAGACCATTAGATGAAACCCTTGGATGCAAAAATTTACACCATTACCATCATCAGAGAATGACTTTATAACATAGCTTCACATGTTGCTTTTGAAACTAGATTCTGTATGATTGTTCAATCTATTGATATGATGCTCCTCCCAATGAAATTAAGTGTGAGTTCTATAATAAAGGAAGAATATTATCTCATATGTCCTCTCACAGAGATAAGAGTGAGAGATAATAGGGATGGTTCCCTTTGTGGATGGTGCAGATTCATTGAGAAATTATCAACTCTTAATCTCCACAATTCACACTACCAATATGTGACCTATTTGTGAATCCATGCAAATGGCATGATGTACCATTCTACTCCCTAACTTCTAATCACCACCATTCATGCATAATACATTCTCAAGTGGTGAATGATGCCCCCCCTTTCTGAATGGTGTAAGATGCAATGTGAAACTCTCAGCTTTTAATATTGAACAATCATGCATTATCACATGATTTAGTGATAATATGGAAGGGTCCCCCACAAATGATATAAATTCATGTATGCAATTTTCAACTTTTACTCTTATCCATTCGCACATGAAGAGCCGATCGGGACTTGAATAAGTGCCCCCTTACCATTAGCCACAATTTGATATTAATGGGTGGTTTGTTTAATCACATCCATTCATGCATGAATAAAATCCATATCACCTATTATACATGTGAAGAACAAAGAATATCCTTGAGGGGACACCCCAACACCTCAGACCGAGTATCAACAAAGAATTACTCGCTAATGGAATAATACATGAAGTAGGTCAAACCAATTCAACCCTTTGTTTCCAATGGTTATATGACATGTGTCCCTCCATTCAAATAATAAAATGATGGTGCCACCCTAAGAAAACCTTGAATTTCATGTAATGTTGGGATCTTTAGCCATTAATGTGGATTTATCCTATTTTATCATGTTTATAATGGTAAATTCATGCATTTATTAGTGTATTTGAGCCCCTTAGTGATAGAAGAGAGTCCATTCAATTGATTTTACTCTAAGAATATCCTAACAAGATGCCAACCAACCACAGAACATCATCAACCATGTGACATTGACACCATTCAAGTATTTTTCTCTATGAATTAGCAAGTCATCCAAGAGCCCCAACTTGTCTAATTCCAATTAAAAAGAACCATAAGCTTGTCTAGATATTAAACTCATCACCATTAACTTTTCCTTCCCTTGTTTACTTTGAAACATTTGTAGCCAATATTCCTAGAATGGGAAGAGGAACTCTTGAATTTATTTGTCTCCTTTTCTTGGGGGGCATTATGATACTAGTGAAATATATTATTCCCAAGTCCCTCCTTTCATTGATGAATTCACCCAAATTTCTATTCCCCATATGAGATACTCATCCCTCAAATAAATCATAGGAATTTCCTACAAGAATCATATCTTTGGCCATTCACATAGAATCCTTTGGGTATACCACCTAACCTAGAATATCATCCTCAACTTTCCCTTCCCCTAAATGGTCGAAATATATTCTAGGAATTATCAACCTACCTCCTCTTCTATCATCGTTGTAGATGGATAAACTATTTTATTGCATATTAATGCCCTCTCTATTACTCATATGCCGGGCATGTCATTAGGAAATGTTGTCATATCACATGAGTTGTAAGCCAATAGGCATAAGAAGATGAACCAAACTCAAAGGGACCTTGTCCTTTCAAGACTCAAGTACAATTAGGGCCAAATTGTGACTCCCCCTACCCCTTGTAAGATTAAGTGGTTCCCCCTTGGGATCAAGGTTGCTTCTATATGCTCACCCCAATTCTAGGGAGGGACATTGATGAATATATAGACAAAGGGATGGTGGCCATGGTAGATGGATGTAATGCAAGGGAGACCCCTAATTTTAGTTATGCTAAATCCATTGCTATAGGAATAAGTTTCATATTGGCCAACTTCTCAATTACGAGTATATTTAGGTATCCTTCATACATAGTATACCTATTCATCTTTTAGCAATCACAACACATGAAAGCTCTCAATTTGCAAAAACAAGTAGAATGATTACCTAGCAAATGATATGATTGGTTACCTTCGGTAAAGAAATGGGGGACCTAGGTATTCCTTCCTTAATATGTGTCATATTTCATGTACAAGGCTTACTCCATCATCCTAGGCGGGGGGGACTAGAAATGATTCCTATTGATATGAAGCCTTATTTACAGTTATGGGAGGTTACCATAAGTAGAAAATGGTTCATGGGGTAACATTACATGATAATCATATTATTTGGAACATAATTATCCTCTCATAGATTACTAATATTATATACCCCCAATATTTTTGTGCTACAAAATGTCAAGAATATGGTTAATGTGGATGAGAAAAACTTCTTAAAAGAAAATAAGATGGGAAGACCGTCATTTCAAGTAGCTATGGGTGGTTATGCCATAAATGTCAAGAGGGTTATAAAGGAGGCCATATATATCCCGAAGGGTCTTGATCTACCTTTATATAAACCATGGAATATTGACCCACATATGATAATTGGAGAGGAAAAGGGGAGAAATATTCCAAACCCCTAAGACCACGAGGCTAGGCCCAATATTGAAAATTTGGAAACTAAAGATTCCTTTGATGATTTTGAGACTACCCTAAGGAGTGAACTTGAACCCTAAATGGTGGCAGATCAATCATTCACATCTCCTCTTATTTGCTCTAAAAACCATTATCTATTACACCTTTCATAGGCCAAAAGAAACTATAAACGCTAAGAAAGACATGAATTTTGAATTTCTATGAGACATAAGGTACATAGAAGTAAATTAGGATGGATTGGGAAAATAAAAAGAGAATCATGGTGGATGATGAGGAAGTAAACTAAACAATATTTCCCTTATCTTGATCTTCCTTAAAGATCAAGAATTTAAAAAATTGTATGATCGCCTTCATGATGATGAAGAAGAATATCTAGGGATGATCAGGATGGAATCAATTAGGGAGACGATACCAATGAAAAGTGTAATAAGGAAAGTAGAGAAAGGTATTGGTGAGCTTCTAGAAGAACCAAAACTAATGGGCATCTTTCCTTATCTTAAGTTCCTCCTCATAATGCAATCCATGGGATACTCCGAACTAGATAAGGGGTTTAGAAAAGAAGGCCAAGGAATTATAAATCTGATCAACTTGGAAAGAAGTCCAATAAAATTAGGATTAGGGGCATATCCAAATGTATTTTTGGCTAAGAAGGAATATATGCTTGAAACATTCACCAAATCAGCTCACATCACCTAATAATGAGGGCCATCAGCTGAAGAAGGATCTTCCTCAACACTAGTCACACTATGAGAATCCCAAGAACAATAGGATCTTCCCCCAGGTTTCAATAAAGAAAGCTAAATTCTCACAACCAATAGGGAAAACACCATATTGGAACAAAAACCTCTAGAATAAGAAGAAATTATTTAAGAATGTCCCTAGGAAGAGGACAAAAGTGTACCCTCTCCTAAACAAGAAGAAATCAATAGGTCTAGGATTGATGAAGTTTCTTGAGATCTCAATGAAATCGATATTCAAAAGTATCAATGTCATAAAATGAGTAAATGGAAATCCATCGCAATTTGAGTCATATAAAAAATATGTTATGCTATAATGGACACAAAGTCTTCAACCAAACCATCATAAGTACGAGACTAAACTATGTCAATAAAAGTCCCGAGGTCGAAAACAAGAATACATTGTTTGATTATCGATCATTAATGTATGCCATTAACAAATGCGAGCCAACTCACCAATAATGATAATGAGCAGCAAGGTACTAGTATAATCTAACAAGTGGTAATAGATGAATTAATGTCGAACAATTGAATACTCTAATGATAAGGTGACATTGATGCATTCCCACTGTCGGTAGTGAGGAAACCTACCACTAATGACTATAAGTCTCAAGGTACTAAGAATAGTATATATACCTATCCTAAATTATATATTAGATAAATTTGATGAGAAGTGATCTATTTGAAAGAGGGCATTAAGGAATCCCCCATCATCATACACGAGGTAGTACCATAAGGAAACATATTTGAAATAACATGGACGAACTGAATGATTTTGATATGTACTCGATATACATGAAGGATGACATAAAAAATCAAGAATTATGAGGAATTCCTAACGCAGGTTAAAAAATTCCCTTGAAAAAAAAGTATGACACAAGAAGTGACAGAGAAATCAAACTCAAGAATGAACAATAACAAAAATATGTAATATATGAGACATCAACAAAATTCTCCATAATGACTGGAAGAATAACCAGTTGGGGGAGAAAATGCATAAATGAGTTTTGTTTCCTAAAACCATACTAAAAATACAAATTGCAGAGATAATGACTCAAAACAATGTGTTTTGTTAAAGGGTGACACGATTGTTGCCAGATATAAGTAAAAACTAACTCTTTCACATCTATCTTTTTGGAATATTTTATTTTTTTGTTTTTCTCATATTTATTTAAATCCTAAAAAGGAATAAAATAATGTTATAATATAGTGGAAGAAATCAGTGTTGCAAGGAATGCAACTATTTTTCAAATGCATGGAACATACCTATGTAAAACAAAATAAAAAATAGGTATTGAGAAAGAGGTACACTTATTAGTAACATGATAAATGCAATGGAAGTATGAAATCTGTAACAAAGCATTAGACATAGCTATGCAAGTACCACTGAGTAAGGGAAAACACATAATGAACAAAAAAGCAGCCTTACAGATAATAATCATAAATATATGAGAAACACTGGGAATGCATATTCTTTTCAAGGTCATGGTGGAACTATAA
Organism: Pseudotsuga menziesii; assembly: GCA_001517045.1. Taxonomy (NCBI): domain Eukaryota; kingdom Viridiplantae; phylum Streptophyta; class Pinopsida; order Pinales; family Pinaceae; genus Pseudotsuga; species Pseudotsuga menziesii. Next base: position 712,521 of record LPNX010890237.1, on the reverse strand, counting down.
AGGCTCTCGAGCCTATCAGAAAAACTCAACATGGGCACCAAAATGACAAAATAGTAATGACTATGGTGTCCCATGTTAGGTAGGCTCTTTTATCGAACTAGTGCAAAATGCATACAGAGATGGTTGATGCACCAATATCCAACGTGTTCAACCTTGTGAAAAAATCAGATAACAAAAGGTTCAAATGCATCATAATATAAGGGAGGATGAAACCTATATGCAAGTCTTTGAAAACCTAACTACTCATCGAGCAACATGCAAAAAATGATCCCTAAGAACCCATGAATCCAGCTAAAATTCATGTCTCCAAGGAACAACAATACCATGATCATATCTAAAAAATCTAAAGCGAAATATATGATATAGTCCACTTTGGTAGAATTATTTCCAACTTCAATATCTTCAAAAATATTCAATATCTAGGTAAAGTTTACCAATAAAGACTCAAGATCGTTCATGCTTAAGAACCTACAATCAATAAGATCAAACTCATGCAGAAGATCAAAGCTTAAATAAATAATGAAGCCTACATGAACATACTCATCATCATAGAAGTCACAAAATCTATTAATGGAATCAAACTCATCAGGAACACTGACTTGCACCCTATGGATGAGTCCAAAGACTCAAAAATGTTGATGCCTAAGGGTGTATAAACATTGATATTGGAATCGAAAAGAAAATTGGCGATGGATTTTATTGTAACTAGGTCCAATCCAAGGAGGTAATATTTGGAAATGATTTCAAATCAAAAGGAATGTTAGACTTGATCATATACTCTGGGAAAAATTCACCTGAAAGAAGAGAACATATGTCCAAACATTCACTTGAACCAATAGCGTGGAGAGAAAGCTCCAATGCCCCATTGAATGAATCACCCAACCAACTATCAGTACCAAGTTCCAATAACATAAGCATGAATGCAAAGGATTCTTCTTAGTAGCAATTGGACACAAGGTATATAAGGCCACATAATTAACCTATGGTGGGTGGCTATTGAATCACTAGTAATAGAAAAAGGGTATACTTGGTCTAAAGTCAGATAATGAGAAGGATCAACAAGTGCAAGTTGATCAATTGTGGAAATGATTTCGTTATGAGGGAAACACATCAAAGAAAATAACAGGGTATTTTTAAAGGATTCTAATAGTATACTTGAGTATTGTATTATAGGTTATTATTTTGTATTGAAAAAATCATATATATAGATTGGTAGGTGAATATTTAATATGAAACATAAAATTTACTACTGAAACTTTAAAATTTTGGACAATATTATGGTAAAAACACATATTTTATGTAAATATAGGCGATATTAGAGATTAAAAATGACCATATAGCGAATTTATTTTTTGAAAAAGTCCCAAAAAATTAGCTTATTGGCGAAATTTCGCCCCTAAAGTTTTCCCTGGAAAAGAGTGTAAACACTGCAACATTTCATAGCATATACATAATCAATACCAAGTAGCATATTGAAGTCCAATGGGCCCTCCATAACCATAAAATTAACTAAGATATTCTTCCCACATATTGTAATAGGAAATTGAGGAAGAAAACCCAAAGTTGGACTAGGTCTTTTATCAAACGCTAGTAGTTGATTAACAGTTGGCATAAGGTTGGGATAACACAAACCTCTCTAAGAATATGCATATAAAATACTAACATAGGTTCCTTTGTCAACAATATAATGGCAAACCGTGTTGTGTTTAACTTGAACCCTTATTTGGATTGGTGCAAAAGAAGGAAGGCGAGGCTCAACTACAGTATTCCAATTGAAGGAAGAAATCCTATATTTGGTGATGGTTCATTCCAAAAAAAATGAGTTCCCCCTTGTATAGAAATTTTTAAAGTGGAAGTGAAGAAAACATGGGTGGTAGACATATCACTCTCTAAAGGAAGAGAAGGGTCGATCGAAGATTTCATCGGTTCAACCACTTGAATCTTGTCACTCTTTAATGCAAGAGTGGGATTGACCAAATATTGCATTGGTTTTCCCAATTCATCAACCAAAGGTTTAATAGGATTTTGGGAAATCATAGGTTATTCAAGAGAAAAGGATCTTTGAGACACAGACCACACTCTTTGTACCTATGGAATAACATGGAAAGACGAGTAAGGTGACCTCCCTTTGAAAGGTTACAAGGGAAATTAGGATTGTGTCCTATTTGTTTATATTTCTCAAAGGTTTCAATATGTATAGAATGACTCACATTATTTTTTTGATTTCCACCAGCATGACTTGTGGTAACCAATTTTTTATACCCAACATAGCTTTCAATTGTTGGTAGCTTGTCTGCAATATGACTTGTAGTGAATGGTGACTTCTCATTAATATGATTCATAATAATCAATGATGTATCCTAAACATACTTGGAGTGGTTGACGATGTAATTTCAGTATGACTCAAAATGACTGAAATTCTTCCCCTAGTGTGACTTGATGTTGTTGGTTTCTAGTTTTAAGTATCACTTGCAGTGATTGGAAACCTATCTCCAGTATGACTTGCAGTGACTAGTAAATTGGACCCAAAATCACTTGCAAAGGATGAGGAATCACCCCTAGCATAACTTGCATAGGCTAAGGAATTCCCCCCATCATGACTTGCAGTGGTCAGTGGCATTCCCCCTTGTCTTCACATATTCTTCTTATTCTTCCTCCTTCTATACCTCTTAGACTGTTGGCTACTGGTACTAATACTTTTACCACATGAGGTAGAAGGAGGAGGACAATATGTTACTTGCGAAGTAGGAAAAGGGTTTTGATTCCCTTGACATAAAGGGCTTGATTGAGAAGCATCAGGTGCATTCAAGAAATTTGGAATTGAGAAAAACCAAGCTCGTATCCCCATGGTGAATCCAGGAATATTCAAAGTGGCCATTAAGGGAGCACTCATGTTTCCAAAAAATGGAAAAGAATAAGGATCCTCTTGCAAAGGGGTCCCTTGGTTGGTGTCTGAAGGAACTCTAGTAATAAATTATTATTCCAAAATAAGAAATCTTTAATTCCTTCTAAGAATAAATAAAACACCACTAAAAGTGATAAAGATAACAACACAAGAAAACCATGACCTTTAGAAAATCGGCACAGGTTGATTAAGCCCTATGACAAAAAAAAGGTATGATAAGAAGTTACCAATGCCTCCATTTAACATCCCTTTTTGGTGCAATTATTCCATAAAGGTATTGGATTCCCTCCAATGGTATTAATAGTTTGGTGCACCATATGCCTCAAGTACTGCATGAAGACCCATGTAGTTACCTAGGTGGTTCCTAGGAAAAGAAACTAAAGCTAGCAATTCGTGGATGGAGTCCGGGAAAATAGTCGATGGTTGGGATCTTACATATGTGAAGTGTAATTAATCTCGAAGCTTCAAAATTACTAGCATCACTGAGGGCCCAAGGTGGTACAATTGAAACCTTCATACACACAAAATCCACATATTATTAGATAAGTGTTAGAGGGGTAATCTCCACTACTTAACCACGCATGCCATTATATTTAGATCCCTCTTTAGAGGAGTTTATTGATTACATATATATTAAAATTGGACTTGCACTCTCTAGAATAGACACCTTTGTTCAATAGTTCAAAAAGCATCTGGAAGTTTACTCTCACCCTAAAATAAACCAAAAAGGATATCTCCCCAATAGAGCCACCAATTTTGTTTTGGGGAAAATCCCCTAATGACTTTAGGTTACAGTCATCACATGGAAATTCTCATAAAGAAACTACAATTCCTAAATAAACAATATAATTATAGATTTACGACCAATGCATAATTAAATTAAGAGAACAAGAATCCTACTTGTGGTCCAACATTTGAAGTAGATCCACTTCTTGAATATTTAACCTTGGTGTTCCTTTACACACCTCTAATCAAGAAAGAAACATAAACACAACACAAGATGTTTCAAATATAAAAGTAACTGACTATAATTATTCAAATCAATGTATTAAGTAATCAAGATTTCATAACAATGAACTCAATACAAAGATTATATGGAAAAGTGTTCATTATATAAAAACTAACAAAAAATACAAGAATAGTTTCACATGTAACCTCTTACGGCATTGTTCTCAGAAACTGGAGTTTGAGTTCCTCTACCTAATCCATGTACTTTCAATACTTGTCCATGCTTCACTAAGGGAAAGTCTAAGAGAGAAATATCATAGCCATTTGACTTGATAAGGAATGAACATCGATGGAAATAAATATTTTTAGATATGGAAAATAATTTGCATAGGGTTGTGGATTCTATGAGAAAAATGACAACATTATGATGTTATAGGTATTCTCTACCCCTTTTCAACTTATCCTTAGCCTATTTTACACTTTTGGGGAGGATGTTAAGGAAGTTACAATAGTTATTCACAAGAAAAAAGGAGGCTAGAACCCGTGAAATTTATTTCCCTTTTCCTTATATATATATATATATATATATATATATATATATATAGATATAGATATATATATATACAACCTCAAAACAGGGTCATATGCGGGCTATACACTTCCAAGGTCCATATACATGACAAATACACTGCAAAGGCATGTATGAGCATAAAAATGAGATTTTTTAAGGTTTTATCACTAAGAAGGGATATCATAATTGATCCAAAATAGGATAAGGGTGTCTTCAAGACAAGAAGATCATATAAAAGGAAAAAATAAGCATCTTTCGAAATGATGTGGCAAAATATGCTATAATAGGGATATGTTAAATAACGAGTTGTAAGAAGAAAAGAGTGCCATTCTTTCGATGTTATTGTAGTTTTCCATAGTTGAGAAACAACATAGGAACATATATTCGAGTAGAAAAGAGAATATAAGAGACCTTATAGTAGTCATTATGGTCGTAAAGTCATAGGTAAATCCATAGAGAGTACAATTCCCTTTGTATTTACATTTTGATATGAAGAGAAAGGAATAATCATCATTTGTGGTTTGGGTTTTCCCTATAGTGGGTTTTCACAAGGTATATCTTGTGGCATTGCATATTTATTTTCTCTAGTTATTCATATTTTAGTTCCATTTATTTAGCATTCGATAAAACTAAGCTAATAATAAGGACTAAGTTGTAAGATCCATTATGACGAAGTACTCCACTAGACTACCCATGACGGTTTACGCATCAAGTATGAAAAACGTTTTTGGGATTTCTAAGGTATGTTGGATTCCTTAAGGATGAGAGAGTAAATATAGAAATATTTTTTAGTGGATTACCTTTATTTTACAGACACAGACTTTAGTTTGATGAGCCAAGATTTTTAAGGAGGCAATTTGGAAATCTAAATGTATATATGAACATAGCAAAGGAAATGCATATTTTCACAAGTCTTGGAGGGACAAGAAAAATGACAAACATGATGAGGGGAAGAAAGGATTTAAGCCTCATTTTCTCAAAAACAAGTCAAACTTGTATCAACAAAGTAATGCAACTTAGCAAGGACCCATGATGGAAGTGTCTTGAGAGAAACGAATAAGGGAGCAACTCAAGTGTTCTAGGATGTGATGGAGATCATGGGTACATGGATTGTACTCATAAAGAAAATAGAATGAGGACTATGAAAAACATTCAAGAAGCAAGTACAATGGAGGATGTGGCTAGAGACATTCCCAAAATTTATATAGCCTTGGATAATAGATAAGTAAATCATTAGTCCAATATAATTTAGGTCAAAGGTAATATTGACAAGCAACTTGTTGTTATTTTAATTAAATTAGGGGCAATTCATAGTTAAATTTATCCTAAGTTGGTTGAAATATTTTAGTTAAAGAAAGGTAAGCATGATAAATCATGATTGTTTTAGTTGGCTACTAGAATCAAAAGGAAAATTAGTGAGATAGTAATGGGTTTCCCATTAGTGAGATAGTAATGGGTTTCCCATTAGATATGAATGGACTCTATACTTTAGCAGATTTTGAACATCATTCCTCTTAGCTCCTATGATGTGTTTGTTGGGATGGCCTTATTAGATGCACAACATGTTATTTTGGATATCCATTACAATACTCTCACTTGTGTTGATGAAGAAGGAGATCAAAAGGTATTCAAAGGAATTCCAAGGCCTATTTTCATAAGGCAAGTTTCATCTATGCAATCAAAAGGATGTTTCAGAAAAGGATGCTAGTTGTATGTAGCTCGTGTGGAAGAGCTACAAAAGAATAAATGCCATAGCTTAGAATGTTTTCCAATATTATAGGAATTCATTGATGTGATTGAATAAATACTCGGTTTCCACCTATAAGAGACATTGATTTCTCTATTGAATTGGTACCTGAAGCTTCCCTAGTTTATAAAATACCATACATAATGGGTAACACCTGAGTTGAAGGAACTACAAATGCCACTAGAGGATTTATTGAAGAAAGGATATGTATGACCAAATGATGTATCATTGAGGATGGAACATTAAAGCTCTGTATTAAATTTACATGGTCAAATAAATTCATGATTAAGAACAAATATCCTCTTTCCATAATTGGTGACTTGTTTGATCAACTGAAACGAGCAAAGATTTACTCAAAATAGATTTTAGATCGGGTTATCATCAGGTGAGAATAAATAATGAAGACATCAACAGAACAACTTTCAGAACTAGATATGGTCATTATGAGTTTGTGGTGTTTCCATTTGGACTAACAAATGTACCATATACCTTCATGTTCTTAATGAATGGCATATTTAGATAGTATTTGTATAAATTTGTCATTGTATTGTTAAATGGAATTCTTATTTACTCACTTGATCAGTGGAGAAGCACGAGCAACATTTGTTATTAGTACTACAAGTGTTAAGAGAGAATAAAATTATTAGATCAATAATCCAACTTAGAACTTGATCTCATACCTTAGTAAACATTTCATTTTCTTCCATGCAATGTTCTATGGTCTACACTTAGGGATATTGATAATTTACCCATAGTTGATGCGCTCCTAGTTGATCATTCTGATAGTTGAGGCACTACCAGTTGATAATTTTGATTGGAAGGATCCCTCCTTGATGACATATTACCTTGGTGCTTTCCCCCTTCCCCATTTTCAGTGATATTGTTTGGCTAGTTGTGCTAGTGCTTGGTTTAGGTGGTTTTTGGCCTTCCTTGGGAATTTATTGCCTCATAGAGCCACTCCCACTCACCCATGTGCTGACACATGCAATCCATGCCTTCATTTATGTTCCATCTTGTCTCACTTACGTTGACACATGCATCCGTGACTATTTGGGATAATTAGGAAGTTGATTGGTCCATCTAGGGGGGGGTGGGGGTCAAATCATGGTCTAACACTTGTATGCTTCCAAATGGCCTCCAAGGCCTCACAATTTTTCCTTATTGAAATATATATATGATCTTGATATATTTACATGTTGGACAGTCATAATAACACATGTTATTGACCTCATGTGTGTATGTAATTTTCACTCTTTCAGTTATTTTGTGCATATTTTGTGAACAATATCAAATTGTGAGAGTTTCCTTGGATCCTAGACCTAGTTGTGATTCAATTATCACATGGTATTAGAGATATTTGGAGTTTCAAATCCAATCCATTGTGTTTTATTTTTTGTTTGAGATATTTTCCAGATAGATTCGATTGTTTGTTTGCAGGTACATTTCAGTAGTTTGTAACCAAGAGCGCAAGCAAAAATGGAGCAGATCCATGTCTTATTGACCCCATTCAACTATTTCAAATGTAAGGCCAAAATGGTGATTGAGATGAGGTTGAAAGTCCTATACACGGTCACCATGGGGGCTGAGGTCGAACCAAACTCTACTGTGGAGAAATCGAAGTTCTTAAACAAGATTGATGAAGCATTTGGAATGCTTTGTCTCAACATTTTGAGAGACTTAATATTCCATGTAGACAGTCTATACATTCCCAATGAATTATGGCTCAATATTGAGGAATTGTTCAGGAAGATTGATGATATGAGAGGCCACTAGCTCGAAAATGAGTTCATCTCCTTGAGTCCGGCTCATTTTGAGACAATCCATGACTTCTTCACTAAGTTCAAGTCATTGGTGCATTATCTCAATCATTGTGGCATCGAAAAGAAGGAGGAACAAATCATATTGTTCGTACCTTCAAAGCTAGGGATAGAGCACTTAGTGTTTGTAAGCACCTTCCACTTTAGCAAGCTCATAGTTTGAAACTAGCGCATGCCATCACTAGCTAACTTCATGGAGTCATTGACTGAAGAGAAAGACAAGCTAGTGCATATGGGCACCATCAAATCTAGTAAATACCAAGATCTTGTTGCATGAGTTTCGAATCCATCCAAGGGCAAGAAGAAAGCTAAGGATTCGAAGCAGTAGGAAAAGAAGAAGCAAGAGAGACCCAAATATTCAGATGAAGGTTTGAATCCTGTCAATGACAAGGACATGAAGAATAAGGAGAAGACCAAATGCACCTACTGTCAAAAAGGGTGGCATCCAGAGAGTGCATGCATGAATAAAACCATAGACATGATGGCACTACTGTTAGAGAAGAACATGGGGGATTCACTTGTTGACCAATATCCTATCATGTTATTGCATATTGTGGGTTTTAAAATTATTAAAAATTGAACCAATATATTTCCAGTATTGGGGAGGATGAGGGGTTTAAGGTGGGGGTGGGTAGGGTGGTTTATAAGGATTGAGGTATAAAAAGGGGTGGGGAGGAGGTTTTAGGTATTGGTAGGGGGTTTCAAAAAAAAGAGTTTGGGTCAATATCTATGGAAATTAAGGGTATTCTTTAATATCCCACGATCACACGTGCTATGTGAGATGTTCACTAAATGAAGTCTCCATGGAGACGAACAACATCCCACTGCTTGAGGGCGTAAGGAAGAAGGATGGAGTTTCAGGATCAGACAACAAAGAGAGGTTCCATGCATTGGTTGTTGGTTCTTTAGACTCTTCTTCCATCATCATTGATTTAGTATATTCAAGGCACATGGCCTTTGTAAGATATTTCTTCTCATCCATGTATTCTGACAGTGGTCCAACTGTTAGAATGGATAATGATTCAGAGATGAAAGGGATTGGCAGGATCGATCTTGATGATGGGTATTTCAATCATGTTTTTTTTGTACTAGACTTGGTAGAAAACCTACTCTCATTTTACCAAGTGACTCACATAGGTGAATCCAAGATATTAACATTTAATCCAAACTCAATGGAGATAGTATTGATTTACACAAACAAGGTGGTTGCATTGGTATTTGTTGATCATCAAGAAAGAATATACAAGTTCTTGCATTTCCTTCCCTACTCCATAGGGAATGCACTCCTGACTCATGCCAATGAGACAAGCAAGTTATGGAATGAGAGATATGGCCATATAAACTACAGATACCTCCAGGCATTGAAAAAATAAGGCATGGTGGAAGGGCTACCTTCTATCAAGATATCCAATGGCACATGCATAGAATGTGTAGTGGGAAAGCATCCAGCGTGCAGCTATGATAAAGGGAAATCAAGGAGGGATAATCAAGTACTTGATTTGGTGCATTCAGATCTCATTGTGCCTCTTCCCACACGCTCTCAAAGTTTGGAAATCCTTGGTTGAGAATGCATGTGGGAACAAGTTCAAAGTCCTCTTGAATGATAATGGTAAGGAGTATTTCAACAATATTTTGCAGCATATTTGTGAAGCATGTGGCACCCAAAATCAACATTTGGTCCCCTAACACCACAACAAAATGGTGTGGCGGAGCGCTAAAATAGGGCACTCAAAGAGATGGAAACCTGTATGATTGAAGCCAAGGATTTGAATCCTAAGCTATGGGATGAATCCATCAAATTTTATGCATGTGTTCAAAACATATCTCCTCACAAATTAGTGGATGTAAAAACACCATATGAGGCTTGGTTTGGTCACAAGCCAAATGTTTCTCATTTTAGGGTCTTTGGCTCAAAGGCTTGGGCTAGGATTCCTATAGAGAAGAGAAAGGACTTGCAACCTCAAATCAATGAGACCATCATGGTTGGATATGATGAATATGAAAAATTTCACAAGATATTTGATCCCTCATATCAAAATACCTTCATTGAAAGGGGTGTGCAATTCGAAGAAGAACTCATGGAGGAGACCAAATTTGCTCAAGGGGAATGCTCACATCATCCACTCCAAGATGATGTAAGTGATGAATTTCTTTATGATATTTCTGATATTTCTGAAGATGACGATTCATATCATGGCTCACCCATTCGTCCCAAATTGGTTGAGAAACCATTGAAGCAGCTAGGGATTTAGCTGGAAATCGACTAGATCCTATAAACACTAGATCACAATTTCACACTAATTTCTCTGCATGTCAAGTGAATCTTGTTGATAAATGATTCATAATACTTGTATCTAATCCTCAATCATATCAAGAAGAATCACCTGACCCAATATGGTAAACATCCATGCAAGAAGAGTTCAACTCATTGCAATACAATGAGACTTTGGAATTGGCTCCCTTGCCTTCCAAGAGGAAACTAGTGCAATGCAAATGGTTCTATAGGAAAAAGGTAGCCATTGATGGTTCAGATATCAAATATACGGAAATTTTGGTTGAAAAATTATACTCTCGAGTCCAAGGAGTGGACTATTCAGATACATTTGCATCGGTTGCAAAGATGGACTCTATCATGCTAGTTTTAGCCATTGTTGCATCTAAGCATTGGGAGTTTGACCACATGGATATTAAAAGTGCGTTTCTCCATGGTGGAATTCAAGAGGATATATATATGAAGAAACCTAAATGTTTTCAATAGGATCCTTCAATTGTATGTAGGTTAAATAAGTCTCTCTATGGCCTCAAGCAAGCCCCGAGGGCTTGGTATTCCAAGATGGACAATTTTCTACTATCACTTGGCTTTGAAAGATGTAAATATGATCCTAATGTTTATTTTCAAAATGATAGTGATGTATTGCAGGTCATTGTACTATATGTTTGTGATATTTTTATTATAGGTATCTGCACTAAAGAAATTGGGTCAATCAAGTCTTCTTTGCACACTGAATTCTCCATGATTGATCTTGGATTGTTGAAGAAATTTCTTGGTTTGGAAATTGTACAATCTAAAGTAGGGATCAATATAAGCCATAAAAATTATGTTGTAGACCTTTTATTGAAGTTTAAATGTATTAATGTAAGGTATCCAAGTGACCATTCCTTTTTGGTATCAAACTAGGTGGATTTGGTGAGTCTCCATTGGTGGACAACTCATTGTATAGACAGCTAGCCGGGAGTTTGTTGTATCTTACACACTCTCAAAATGATTTATCATATGTTGTAGGTGTTGTAGCTATATATATGCAGAAACCTCATGAGATCCATTGGAATGTAGCCAATAGGATCCTTCACTATGTGCAAGGAACTAGACACTTCGGGGTTCACTATGTTGTTGGTTATCCACTAGAACTAGTAGAATTTTCTAATTCTGATTGGTATGTAGATCCTAATGACAGGAAGCATACTTCAGGTTATGTATTAATGCTAGAAAAATGTCCCATATGATGGTAAATAAATAAACAACACACCATCTCCCTATCTTCAGTTAAGGTTGAGTACAGAAGAGTAGTGGACGCAGCTACACAATGTGTGTGGTTGCAAGGTATTCTTCAGGAACTTGGAGTTGCATTTGATTCACCCACGGTCATTCGGTGTGAAAATCAAAGTCCAATAAATATTTCCACTAATACATTGCATATAAAGAGGAAAAAATGCATTGAGATACACATCCACTACATACGGATCTTGGTGCATGATCTAGTGATAGCCTTGCAATATTTCTCATGTGCAGAGAAAACTACTGACATTTTCAGCAAGAGCTTCACAGAGAAGACATTCACCTATCTGAGATCTATTCTTGGAGTGGGTGATACATGGTGATGGATACCACTCACTTTCATATTTTTGGCTCCATATCCATTTTTGAGGGGAAGTTTTGTTCCTATGTGGTTTTCCTCCGTCCCTTGGTTTTATGGACAAATAAATTTTTTTGTTGTATCAGGCGACTTAAGCCTTTGTTTCCAAGGAATCCATGATATTTTTTGTTAATATGTAATAATTTAGGCTTAAGGGGGGGTGTTATAGCAATAATACACCTTATTACATGATTGCATACCATAGGCAACATTTCGTTTGCTTCCATGCAATGTTATATGGTCTAAACTTAGGGATATTGATCATTTACCCATAGTTGATGTGATCCAGGTTGATCATTCTGATAGTTGATGAATTCCTAGTTGATCATCCTGACTGGAAGGCACCCTCATTGATGGCATATTACCTTGGTTCTTTCCCCCTTCCATAGTTTCAGGGATATTGTTTGACTAAAGGCGCTAGTGCTTGGTTTAGGTGGTTTTTGGCCTTCCTTGGGTATTTATTGCCTCCTAGAGCAACTTCAACTAACCCATGTCCTCACCCACACCTTCCATTCCTTCATTTATACTCCACCATGCCTCACCCATGTTCACACATGCATTCCAAATCATTTGGAATTATTAGCAAGCTGATTGGTCCACCTAGGGGGTTTTGGGGTCAAATCATGGTCTGACACCTCTATGCTTCCAAATGGCCTCCAAGGCCTCACGAGTTTTCCATATTGTAATATATATCTCATACAGACATAGTTACATGTTGGATCTTCATAATAATATATGTTATTGACCTCATGTGTGTATGCATTTTTCGCTCTTTCAGTTATTTTGTGCATATTTTGTGAACACTATCGAATTGTGAGAGTTTCCTTGGATCCTATATCCAGCTATGATTCAATTCTCACACAAATTTATGCTAACTTGGGTAAATTCTGATTTTACCAAAATCAAATTCAATACTTAGGAAAAATCATAGTTGAGGAATGGATAGCAATGGACCCAAAGAAGGTTGAAGCTATCATGGGGTGGCATACAAAAAAGGATGTATCATAAGTAAGGTAATTTATGGGATTGGTTGGATATTATAGAAGATTCATAGAAGGATTCTCAAAAGTGGCACATCCAATTACCTCATTACAAAATAAAGGTGTTAGTTTTTAATGGGCACTACAATGTGAAGAAAGTTTTCAGCAGCTAAATGGATTGCTCACTAGTGCACCAATTCTCAAAATTGTTGATCCAAATGATGATTTTTTGTTATGCACGGATGTTTGCAATGAAGGAATTGGTGCATTACCAATGCAAAAAAGGTATGTGGTATGTTATGAATCCAATAAATTGAAGGAACATGAGAACAAATATGTCACACGTGATTTAGATTCCATCGCTATAATGCATTCCTTAAAATTGTGGAGACATTATCTCATGGGAAGGAATTTTGAATTAAGGATAGGTCACAGTGGGTTTAAATACTTGTTTCAAAAGAAGAATTTGAATTACAAATAAAAAATAGGCTATAATAGATTGTGAACTTGATTTTGATATCAAACATATAAAATGGAAAGAGAACAAGAATGCAGATGTAATTAGGAGGAGAGTGCATGAAATTAAATATGCAACCATTAGCATGTGTAAATCATACTTAAGAACCATAATTATTGAGGCTATTATCTCAAATTAACATTACCTACAAGTAAAATAAGGATTTTAGTAGGAAAATGTACAAAATAAAATATGAAGGATACAGATTGGAAGATGATGGATTTATTATGAATAATTTTTTTTTAATCTACCCAATTATGATGAGTTAAGGAAACTGATAATAAATCATATGCATAAGGTTCCATATGTACGATGCCACTGGATAGGTCGCAAAGACAATTGAGTAGTGAGAAGTGAATTATTTTGTCCAAGAATGAAGAAAGATGGTTGAGTATATAGTCAGGTGCACAGAATGTCAAAGGGTAAAAGTGGAGAACATACATCCAACAAGTTTTCTACAGGAACTACCAATACCAAAATGGAAATGGGATGTGGTCACCATTGGTTTCACCACTAAATTTTCCAGTATGTTGAAGCAGCAGGAATTCATCATGGAAATGTTGGATAAGTTAACAAAGGCTTCCCAATTCATTCCAATCAAGCTAATGCACAAGGAAGTTAACATAGTATATATTTTGATGTAACCAATAAAATTTAATTCATTCATGAGATCTTAAAACCCATCCAAACATATGAGAATGTCAAATAACTATATGTTATTCCTTCTACATCACAAACTATTACAATGAAAGTTAAACCCCTTATACATACTATCTGAGGTTTTCGAAAACTACTAGTGAAAATTATCGCATGACTCTAATATTGACCAATAAATAAAATCTAACTAGAGAGGAACTATTTCTTGTTAGTTTTTATTTAGATTTGATTAGTTTATCTAGGATATTTATATGAAAGAATAACAAGTGCAACAAGATGCATAAGATATAAAAGATACACGAGAAACAAATATTTTTCATCGGGGAAATCATAAAGGAGAAAACCCCTCAAACTTCCTCAGAATAGTAAGATTATCAAAGCAGTAATAAGAAGTGTTCCACAGCTATCTATCTCTCCTACATTTTGTATCTCTCTCTCTCTCATGCAAACTTGAGAGTGTGAGGTTTGTATAAATGAGGGAGAATGCCTCCCTATTTATACATTTTCAAGTCACTGACCAAACATAAGATTGGGGCTCACATGTCTTCCCTAGCAGGGATGACTTCTCCCAGAGAGGCTCCAAATACACATTACATTATTTTACACTGGGGACTATTGAACCAACTTACAATGGAGGTTGTACCTCAAGGTCTAGACATAATTAAGACATCCCGCAAGGGGGCACACACATCCCCAATGGGGGTACAACAAAATAAAATGATAATATACATCAAAATATCTTCTGAAGTTACAAACACATCAACACTTCCTCTTAACTAGGAAGGTATTCTATATCTTCACATTCATCAACACAAATGGTCAAGTCTTCATCACAGATTCATCATCACAGAGTCATAAAGTCATCATCATAGTTGCTTCCATCATCCTCTTATTATTTGATCATTGTAACATACTATCTGTCATGAGAAGTTTCTATAGATCCAACCCTTTTTCATGCTAGATATAGGCCTAGTCCTCTTCCAGTTATTCATCACATCTCAAGCAAGACATCACATAGGGACTTTCTAGGACCTTCTTTACATTTCCATGGCAATAACCTACGTCTTCTACCTTTCTTCTCGTCGTATCCAAATCATTTCTTTTGTCCTGCACAAGACAAAGCAACACTAAACAAATCATCCATGGTTGACTTGGGTTCTATCAAAGAACCCCCTAGGTGCACCTCTTGTGCTTAGTGACCTTATCATCTCAACCTAGGAACACACATATATGGATATATATGTAAGGACTGATTACGACCCAACAACCTATTTCATTAGGATCTTTTATGTTCTATGTCAACCTCAAGGGATTACATCTGAACAACCTATGTCTAGGATGTTTTCCATCCAGATAACCTTCGAGGCGTATTACATTCGAGTAACCCGCGTACCACGCCAAGTCTCATTTTTACACTCAGACAACCCATGGGTTGTATTACATATGAATAACCTGTGTACCACGTCGGGTATTATTTTTACATTCATATAACCCATCACATGACTGATTACATGAAAGGATAACCTACGAGCTTCACCAGGACTGATTACATTCAAGGAAATCATACAAGATTGATTACATCTGAGCATCCTAGTGCACCAGGATTTTCCCCCAACCTATCTCATTTCCCATGCGAGATATCATCCATCGGCTATTTCTAGCATAGAACACATCAGGACTGGTTACATTCATGGATAACCTACATGACTGATTACATCTGAGAAACCTACGAGCTTTGCCAAGATGTTATGTTCAAATAACCTGTCTTCTCTAGCTATGATAAAACAAATCACTCCCTATTTCGAGGGATCTCGATCTGTATCACACCAAGTCTTTCTCTGAAGTACTCGAACTTCACTCTCGCAAGAGGCTTGGTAAACACATCGGCTATCTTCTCCTCTGTTGCCACGTACTGGAGCTTCACTACTACTCTCTTCACCATATCCCTGATATAGTGGAACTTGATCTCGATGTGCTTCGACTTGTCGTGGAACACAAGGTTTTCTGACAGCTTCATGCAACTATGATTGTCATTGCAGATAAAAGTCACACCCAACTAGAGATCAAACAAGTTAAACAGTAGCTTTTAAATCCACATTTCCTCACAACTACCTAAGAAAGCGGCAGCGTACTCTGCCTTGATTCTACTTAGTGCCACACATGATTGCTTCATGTTGAACCAAGATATCATGCTAGATCCCAAACTAAAGCAGCAACATGAGGTGATATTCCTGTCATTGGCGCTACCTACCTAGTCCAAATCAACATAACCATGTAGGTTAATATTCTGATTTGCGTCATATTTGAGCCCATAATCCACTATACCTTTCTCTGTATGTGCTTTGCAACTATTAGGTGAACATGTCTCAAATCTGTCAAGAACTGGCTCATGGTGTTCCCTGCAAAACATATATCTAGTCTCGTATTCGTCAAATACATCAGTGATCCAATATTCTGATGATTCATCATGGCATTGACCTTCTCGGATGAAGAAACACTCATAAGCTTCAAGTTAGATGTCATAGGTGTGGCCATTTCCTTGCAGTTCATAATTCTGAATCTCTTTAGAATCTCCAATGCATATTTTCTTTGACCAAGGAAGATCCCATCTGCACTCTTCCACACCTCCATGCCTAAGAAGTAGTTTATTATGCCTAGGTATTTCTTCTCAAACTTTGTAGCAAGTCTCCTCTTTGCATCTGTAATGAGTTCATCTTCACCTGTTAGAAATAATTCATCTACATATAGAAAAAGTATCACTGGTATTCTGTCTTCCACCTTGAAGTAGAGGCCGGAATCCAATTTACTCTTGGTAAAACCCAAGCTCATTAGGAAGCTATCCATCCTGACATACCATGTCCTCGGTGCGTGTTTCAATCCATACGAGGCCTTATTCAATTTGCACACATGGGTCTTCCTGTCATGTGTCTCGAATCCCAATGGTGTTTCCACATACACTTTCCTACTTGACTACACTATTAAAGAAAGTTGTCTTGACATCCATCTGGTGTATTTTCCATTTCATAATTGTTGCCAAAGCAAGTATGGTCCTAATGGAAGTATACCTTGCCACAAGTGCAAATGTCTCTTCGTATTCTATGCCTTCTTTCTGTGAGAAGCCTCGTGCTATGAATCTCACCTTGTATTTCTCGATGTTGTCATCTCCAACATGCTTGATCTTGTAGATCCACTTCAAAGACACAACATATTTCTTCTCTAGTCTTGGAACAATTTCCCAGACATCATTCTTCTTGATCGACTGATATTCTTCGATCATTGCATCCTTCCATTATTTCTTTTCTGTAGCCTCATCATACGTGGAAGGTTCTATCAATGATGTTACACAGCAGAGCCACATAGCTATTATAGGGATTTTCCCCTTTTCTCTCTCTATGTATTCCCTCTGGAGCACCATACCTTTCAGCTTCTCCTATGAGCTCATGTTCCCATGTTGGTTTCCTTTTGTGGGAGTCCTTCTCAAGAAATTTCTCTACCGGCTCTTGTGGTTCTGTCATGTCATGATCTTCACGTTCCTCTGGAATTGCTTCTCTAACTTTCGTATCTTGACCTCTCATCTCTTTAGGTTCCATGACCTCCTGGATGGGTGTCCTCCTAGATCTGAAGTATGTCGAGTCTTCATCAAAGGTTACATCTCTACTAATGTTGATTTTCTTGAATCCTAGGAAGTATATTCGGTAGGCCTTTGATGTTTCACTGTATCATACGAAGACACCCTTACTCCCAAATGGATCGATCTTGGTCCTTTTCTCCTTTGGGATATGTATGTACACCGGGAATCCAAATATTCTCAAATGGATAAATTCTGGTTTCTCTCCTGAGAAAGCCTCTTCAGGAGTGTTATTGTCAAGTAATCAGTGGGGAGTATGGTTATATACATAAGAAATTGTTCTTGTTGCCTCCTCCCAAAGGTGCTTAGGAAGATCCTGATCATGCAACATAGATTTTGTTTCCTCTATGATGGTTCGGTTCTTTCTCTCTCCAAACCCATTCTGTTGAGGATTGTATGGAGTTCTCAAATCCCTCTTAATCCCATACTCTCTGCAGATTTCCTTGAATTCTTCTGAAATGAACTCTCTGCCATTATTTGACCATAGAGTCTAGATATTCCTATCTGTCTAGTTCTTGACCAAGGATTTATGTTCCTTGAACTTAATGAAAACTTCACTTTTTCATTTCAATAAATATATCCAAGTCTTATGTGAGAAATCATCTATAAACAAAGCATAGTACACATACCCGCTTAATGAGATAGAAGACATGAGTCCACATACATCTGAATGTACTATCTCTAGTATTCCTTTATCCTTGTTCTCACTGCCATAGAATGTATTCTTCACATTCTCTCCTTGTGCACATCCTTTGAAAATTCCTTCATGTTTTTCCTAGATATTTGGAAGTCCTGAGACTGCTTTGCTTTCCATCGATAGTGCCCTGTAGTGCACATGTGCAATCCTTCTGTGTCATAGTTCACTTGGTTCAATCGACTCATGAACCAGAGCTTGTTCAGGATATCCCTTTAGCTTGTACAAGCCTCTGTCTTCTTCTCCAATCATTGTTTCATCCTCTATTGTATTTCCCCTAGGCCACACCAGAACTTCGTCATCGACAAAATAAACCATAAACCATTTCGCATCTAGTGCAAAAATGGAGAGAATATTATTTTTCAATCTTGAAACATATAGCACATCCTTCATATTTAGAGATTTCTCGGAGTCAACCATGTATGAAGCTTCTCCACTCCCTTTTATGGGGTATTCATAGTCATCCCCAAATTTCACCTTGTGAGGTGATTCATGTTCAGATATATTAATGAATGATTCCTTGTATCCCATCATATGTTTAGAAGCTCCACTATCCATAAGCCAACCATTGCTTCTGTGTGAGATAGTGCCAGTAAGTGCTGAGATTAGCACATACTCTTCATTGGAATCATCCTTCTCCCGTATGAATATTTTTTTTGTTGGTTCATCATCTTCGGTAACATGAGCATGTTGTCTTCTTTTCTTGATGGGACAATCTCTTGTAAAGTGTCCATTTTCATACAAGTAAAGCAGTGAAAATTTGAAGTATCTCTTTTGGTATTCTTCGGTTTCTTGTCCTTCTTCTTGTTGTGATGAAAGTTCTCCTTCTTCTTGAAGTTCTTTCTAGTGTGAACCGTGAGAGCTTGATCTTCAATTTTTCCCATATTCTCTTCTCTTCTCACAATTCTAGCTTCTTCTTATGCACATTTTTCTCGAAGTCTACTGAAAGAGATCAACTTTATTCTTGCACAAATTCCTTGAATGAATGAGTCCCATGATCTAGGGATACCATTCTAGGTAGTCATTACAATTTCTCCTTCTTTGACATTTTATTCAACCGCTTCAAGTTGTTCTTTTTATTTTAGAAACCCTTATAAAGTAAGATTGTATAGTCTCGGAGTTCTGTATTTTCACATTATTCAATTGGTTCCTCGAAGTCATCTTCTGGTTGATGTTCTTTCCTTTGAACATATTTTTCAAAGCATCATACATTTATTTATGTGTCTTGAATGAAGACACATGGGGGATGAGGTGATCCTTAATAGAATATGCAATGATTATCTTACCCTTAGACATGCTTCTCTTATGAGCAGCCTTAGCCTCATCTCCCTATGGTTTTGGAACCGCCTCAGTGATGTACTGATCCAAATCATTCTCTTCAAGGATCAGGGATATTCTGTACTTCCATGCTCGGAATTTATCATCCCCTCCAAGCTTATCCTCAAGATAAGTATGATGAGTCATCTTTTCAAATGAGAACCTCAAATGGAAATAGAAAATATTTAGATCTTACCGATTTGAGGTGTCTAACCTGGTTCCAGAGCTGGATGAGACAGTGTTTGTTAGAGAAACTCTAATTTTACAAACTTGGAGTTTGGTAATTCTGTTTGGATGGAAAGATGCACCTCCTTGAGGTGAACTTCTCATCTAGGTCACTTTCTAAACACTGAGGTGGGAAGCCTCCAAAACTTGATGCCCTAGTTCCTCTTGGCACCAGTGACAGGATAAAAAATGAGGGTAAAAAATGAAACTTCTTCAATCTTGAAGTTACTTCCACCAATAGATGCTCCCTACTAAGTTGATTTATCCTAGCCCTCTTTTATTGATGATCTGTGGAGAGAACACCTTGAACTAGGAAGCCCCAGCTTCCATAGTTGTGTGGTGCCTTCTTTCAGAGAAGCTCTCATACCATGTTAGTTTTTCTCTAGATCTGATTAGTTTATCTAGGATCTTTATCTGAAAGAATAACAAGTACAACAAGATGCATAAGATATAAAAGATACACTAGACACAAATATTTTCACCGGGGAAACCATAAAGGAGAAAACCCCACAAAACTCCTCATAATAGTAAGATGATCAAAAGCAGTAATAATAAGTATTCAACAACTATCAATCTCTCCTACATTTTTTTCTCTCTCTCTCATGCAAACTTGAGAGTGTGAGGTGTGTATAAATGAGGGAGCACCTCCCTATTTATACCTTTTCAAGTCACTGACCAAACATAAGACTGGGGCCCACATGTCTTCCCTAACAGGTCCGATTCTCCCATAGAGGCACCAAAAATACATTACATGATGTTACATTGGGGACTATTGTCTCGACTTACAATAGAGGTTGTACCTCAAGGTCTAAACACAATTAAGACATCTCGCAATGGGGTACACACATCCCCAATTGGGGTACAATAACATACAATGATAATATACATCATAATATATTCCGAAGTTACAAATACATCAACATTTCTCAACTCAGTTTTTTTATTAGGTGCATAAACTAAGAGATAACTGATAATTACAAATTTTAAAAAATCCCAGAAAAACACTAAAACTCCAATTTGAGGCCTTATATGAAGGAATTTGGCCCCGAAAAAGTGTCAAAACCTGGTCCAATTATATGGATATGATTAATCACTATAGTGAACTCTTTGAGATGCAACTTCTTGTCAATTTTAATTCCAAATGGATAACCGAGCCAAAACTTATGACCCTCGGAAATTCATGCATCAAATTTATATGAAGGAAATCACTTGGTTACATGGGATACCAAAGGCCATTGTATCAGATAAAGATACTAAGTTTACTTCAAACATTTGGAAGGGTTTATTCAAAGGATTTGGAACAAATGTCAATTTAATTAAGTCATATAATCCTTAGATACATGGGAATATTGATAAATTTAATCAATTATTGAGGATATGTTGAGGATGTATGTGATGGGGAACCATCTAAATGGGAAGATTACTTGTATTTGGTGGGTTTTTCATACAACAATGTGTACCATGGTTCTTTAAAGATGACCCCATTTGAACCCTTATATGGTAGAAAGTAAATTATTCAATTTGTTGGGACAATCCAAAAGACATAATAGTAATTGGGTCAGCATTGCTTAAGGAATTGAAAGAGTGGGTTGTAAAGATGGGGTAAAATTTGAAGAAGACACAAGATAGACCAAAAGAAAAACTTATGTAGAAAAAGGCAAAGTAGCAAGAGAATTTAGAGTGAATGATCATGTGTATTTGAAAGTTAGGCCAAATAAGAGTTTATTAAAACTAAAATTTGTCCTAAGCTAGCACCCAGATATTGTGGGTTGTTTGAAATATTAGCTAGGATAGGACTAGTTTCTTATGAGCTTGCTTTGATTTCTTGCATAAAAGTGCATAATGTATTTCATGTGTCATAATTGAAAAAGTATATACCTAAATCCTAACCACATTATCGATTAGGCTTTGATTTAGGTGGAATCA
The DNA here is from genome assembly GCA_001517045.1 of Pseudotsuga menziesii. Classification (NCBI taxonomy): domain Eukaryota; kingdom Viridiplantae; phylum Streptophyta; class Pinopsida; order Pinales; family Pinaceae; genus Pseudotsuga; species Pseudotsuga menziesii. The sequence continues at coordinate 690,675 of LPNX010890237.1, read as the reverse complement.
GAAGGAGATATTACAGTGTATCCAATGCACATCCTCAACAAGAAGAGCATGTTGCTTAGCAATAGATCCATAGGGAAGGTAAAGGTCTAATTGACATATTAATGTGAGAGTTGGAGGATCTATGTGGAAAATATAACTGCAACTATTTTGAAATTTGTTGTCATAATATTTTTGTACATGTACATAATGCTTATATACACCAAGGACATTTCATAAATTAAGAGGGAGGAGATGTAACACCCCATTTTTTACCCCAAGTTGTAAATATGATGTAATTATGTAAATAATAGAAGTTGGATATGGATTCATAAGGTCTCAAATAGACAAGAATATTGTATATACAAGTCATTAAAGGAAGAATTAGAAAAGGAGACACACAACATTATATATTTTTGTACATGTACATAATGCGTATATGCACTAAGGATGGTTCAGAAATTAAGGGGGAGGGGAATGCAGCACCCCATTTTTTACTCCAAAATATAAATATGTTGTAATTATGTAAAGGATAGAAGTCAGATATGAATTCATAAGGGCTCAAATAGACAAGAAGATTGTAGATACAAGAGGTTCAATGAAGAATTAGAAAAGGAGAAGCACAACAATATATATTTTTTACCCCTACAATTTTCTTATCTAGAATTCGAATATTTATTGAACACATTATAAATATGTACATTTTCTTTTCAATATAAAACTCCTTGATAGTTGCAAGTGAAAAATGACAAAGAAGAGAAGGGGGGATATGAATCCATAAGTGGGGGAAGTGAGAGGGGTTAAGGGGTGATGATGCAAGTGGAATTTAATTATGCCTTAGCATTCATTACATTTTTTAAGCCAAAGTCATGTAACCATGGTTGTAAGGGTAACTTTATTAATCAACAGTTAATTATCTTAATTAGGTATTAAGAGGGAAAAGTGGTCTCTTCTTGGAAAGCCATGTGTCAGATAAAATCCATGCATATATAAAGTTAGAAACTCATTTTCAATCATTCATTCCAACATCCAAAGAAGAAGAGAATCCATACCATGGGAGTTCTAGTTGGTAAAGCAAAGGGAGATTAGTTTTCTAGAAGATACACTCAATCCCACCCTAATAAACAACAACCTAACTACCATGATAAATTGGCGTTCTAGGTTAGAGAACTTGGTCTACAGTGTGACATCCATGGAGCCTTGTCACAGAGACTTCATGGCTTTCCTATTATGGATCCCTAGAAGGAGAAGGGGATAGATTGAGGTATTATGATGAACAGAAGGCTTACCTTCTCTATAATTATGAAAGTTGACAGGGAATGGGTGAGGATTTGGTTCAGTTGTGGATGGGGTTAACCACACCATTTGGGTAGAGGATAGGTTCCCTTAGGTGAGGAGTGTGGCTCTAAATTAAAGGGGGATAAGTGAAAATTTTCCACTTGTGGATTGACATCCCTAGCTTAATGGTGGCCTATTACTATATTGAAGAAAGATAAGGCTTGACAGAGTGCCTATAACTACGAGGAACATTCTTAGCTTACAACTGGTCGGAGGACATTTATAAAGATAAGAGTCAAATTATGTATGGCTTTCATGGTTTATAATTTCCCAAAATATGTGTAGCTTAAACCAATGTTAATTTTTTTTGTTTATTTGCATGAAAGATTCGAGCATGGTTTGAATGCATTAATGGTAAAAATAATGCAGTAAAATTGAATGGGTATTTTTAATAATCGATAGTTATAAATAAAAGTTTGTTTCTACTGTAAAACTTATGAAATGCATGTGAATGGAAAGGGAATCCATATTTGTATTATAGTAGAACTATATGCACAAATTTGAGTTCCTTGTGGTCTCAACAATTTAAAGAGTCTATTGAGTATGTTACACATGAAGAGGACCCAAATCACTCATTTGAAAGTCTTTACATAATTCATTCTTCAACCAATGAAGTAATCTATCATTGTTCCTTATTACAATGAGATCATCTACATACAAAAGAACTATCACAATGTTAACACCATCATATAGAAAATATAAATTAGCATATTTGAATGACTTCTTTATACCTTTTCCATATAACCACTCATCAATCCAAGTATACCACTCATGTGGATCATGCTTAAGACCATAAAAGTTCTTCTTCAACCTACACACAAGATCCTCTTTACCAACAATTTCAAGCCCATATGGTTGTTGTATGTAGAATTATTTCTGTAAACACCATTTAGGAAATTTGTTTCCATGTTTATTTGATGAAGACTTTAATTATAATAAGTAGACAAGGAAAGTACACATCTAATGGTAGTATATTGATCAACAGGAGAAAATGTATAATCATAGTCAATGTCATACTTTTGTCTAAAAACTTTTGCAGCAAACCTTACCTTGTGATTTTTTATGGCACCATAAAACATTATGCTTCAATTTGAATATCCACCTGCTACCTATAATTTTGTTTCCCTAAGGGAATGGAACTAAATCCCACACATCATTTTTTGTGATTCTTTCATATTCCTCTTGCATGGCTTAAACCCATTTCCTAGAACATGAAACTTCATCAAATGTTTTGGGATTAGAATAAGCTAAGTTACTCATGAAAGAAACAAAATTAGATTCATATATTTTAATTGGAATTCTGGTTTGTGTAGATCTCCTAGGAAGAGTCATTTTTCCCTTCATCAAGTTTCAAACATGACCCATCTACCAATTTATTTATCCACATTGGTTACTCGCTAGTTGTTTCAGGACGATCCTAGTGGTGTCCATCACTCACCTCATATTATTCTTTTATTTTAATGTCACTACTCATGACATCACCGTGCTATATTTTGCAACCAAATTATCATAGACTTCTATCACATCAAGATGGACATTCACACCAAGAGTGTCAGATGTTTTTTGAAAGAAAATTCATCAAAAATAAAATTCTTCATAACCTAGTTCTTCTTTTAGTAGAAAAAAATATTTTATATGTTTTGTAATCTTCACTATATACAACAAAAATTCCTCTTGTGTTTATAGCTTCAATCTTTGTTCTCTTATCAGAAGGTATGCAAGAATACGTTGGTTAACCAAACACTCTAAAGTGATCAACACAAGATTTTACCGTGGGAAAATACTTCTAAGGTCTAACATTTCTCAATCACTTGTGAGGACACATTTTCAATATGAGCATAATAGTATTGCATCCCAAAGGAAATGAGGCATACCATACCAAACTACTACAACATACACTACGTAGTTTTAATAATGCTCTTATTTTTCCTATCTTTCATCGCATTGTGTCGAGAATTATCAAAGACACGTTACTCCCTCTTTATCCCAAATTGCTTTCAAAATTAAACAAAATCATTAATATGATACTCTTCATCATTACCACCTCTCAAGGATTTGATGCTATGCCCCCATTTGTTTTTCCACAAAGTATTTAAATTCACAAAACCTATCAAACACTTTACTCTTGTGTTTCATGAAATATATCCAACATGTCTAGTACAATAATCTATGAATGTAACAAATTAAGAGAATTCAATGGTAGGAGGGTACTCACTATTCCACACACATCATAGTGAACAAGGTAAAGAACATTTCTAATAGGTAGGTTTCTCATCACTTGAAAATAATTTATTATTGCAATGGTTTCCCATGGCACACACATCACATACACCTCATTTTCTTACATTAGATTGTGGAATACCTCCACTAGATCTTCACTCGATTAAACTATGACATAGCATGTGCATTCATGGCATATTAACAAATAACCCTAATTTCCTCTAGATATTGATAACATGGGGAGTTCACTAAGTAGGAAATATTATAGCACATGAGTTCATATTGGGAATTTAATACTCTAAAAAATGGAAGCAATATATTGCTTAGGATATAAGGGTCAAGTGGCATTTTCAATATGTTTAAGAACATATAGCTATTAGGGGGGGTTATAATTGTTTATCTAGGATATTGAATAGGATATTAGGGTATTTGAATATGTACTCTACATCTGAACTTGGTGAGAATCTAACTGTGTGAAGTTAGATTAGTGTTTGAATAAATATTAAATTGTGAAGGTGGTGTGAATTCAATTGTATTTGGAGTTAGAGTTGTGTTTGAATAGTTATGATTTGTGAGTGAATGTGGTGTGAAGTTGATTGGCATGATTGTGTATATATGATGTCGACCTATGTTCAGGGGGTTGTTCCCCATAATGAAATATTTGCACTCACCAAGATTTCATATTTCACCATACAAGGTTTCTAGGGGTTATAATAGTTGTGCCATGTGACCATACTAAGTGTAAAAATAAAAATGGCTATTAAAAATGTCATGGAAAAAATGGATACTTAGAGTATCAAGTGAAAATAAGGTTTTTTTAAATTGGAAATGTATATTAGGAGGGGGTTACAACAGAAGGATTTCGAAGCATTTCCCAATATCTAGGGAAATCAAGAGTATTATTTAATATCCTATTTATACATGTGTTATTTGATAGGTTCATAGAGTGAACCCCTTGGAATGATAAATACCTACCAATATATTTTTGTTGAACCCCCCTACTAATACATACTTTCAACCAGATATCCCCTAATTTTATTAAATATCCCTTTCATACCCTCCACTACCTATAAACCCCCATACCCTACATCACCTCCCCCCAATACCTACAGTATACTGACCTTTTTCACAATTTAAAAACTCCACTTATGAATGAAGGCGACAAGATATTGTTCAACGAGATTAATCCCCCATGAATACCTCTTACCATTTTTTGAACTTTCCTTAGGCTATTAATATTTAGGTGACCAAATATTCTATGGCACAACTCCAAAAGTGCACTAGTTGTATCGTCATGCATTAGTGATTTATGATAAATAACACCTGTAATTAGTATATACATTCCACCATCTCTTATATCCTTTCAAATCACTCTCGATCTTCCATCTTTCCAATTTATGACTACATAGCTACCTTTGGTGAATTTGACCTTGATTTTCTTATCAACAACAACACTCACTGAAAATAAATTCTTTGTTAGGAAAATAACATACAAAACATTATCTATTAGTCTTATACCTTATAAACTTCACAATTGAATATCAGTAGTTTTGACTCAGTCACCTCATTAGATTGGTCATCACCCAAAAATATCAAACCTCCCCAAAGTAAATATACCAAACAACTTTGCAAGAAGCATTAGTAGAAAGAGCAAATTATAATGACTTATGTTTCTATTTGATTAGAAAGCTCTCTCTTAAAATTCCCTTTCACATTACAATTGAAGCCTTTTACTTTGGACTTAAACCTTCACTTTGATGAAGATTCACCACCATTGAATGTTTGACATAAGTGTTTTCCTTCTTTTTTTCTTCCACTACTTTTGTCTAGATTTCTTAGTCCTCAACCATAAAGAAACAATATTTAGCTCTAATCCTTAGCCTTCTTTTACATCTAATCCAAATTCTCAAATGAAAGTATCATTTCTCTACTAGCAACATTACTACTAAACATCTTATAGTTATTAGAAAATCCATTGGGAACCATTTTTGTCATTCATCATGCAATTGATCTATAATTTCTTTGACTCTAGTGTAACAACCAAATAATATATAAATATATAAATAAACAAATAATGAAATAATAAAATAAACCTTATTAAACAAATATTAAATAAATTTGATATGTAATTAATTGAATAGATAGAGACATAACTATAAGACCATATTTAGATGGTCCATAAGATTGTAATGTAACCATATCTCATCAAATTATATTCAATATTATTTATTCTTTTCAAATCGAGTTATTTTCTATTGGTTGAGAATAGCTGGATACAAATATTACATTGTTATCAAAGCTAATCTGACTCGAGCTTGTGATAAAACTGTTAATGTCTCCTTGAATTTAGGTTTTTGACTACACAATGGCTTTTAGCATTCGTATTTAGAGTTTCTTTATTAAAAAAATGTTTTTTAACAAACAAAAAAAAAGCCTTAAACATTTGAATTTCATTGAAGAAGTATTCATTCCACTCCAAATATATAAAAACAAATTACAAAATAAATAAATAAATAAAATTATAATTTTTTATTATTATAAAATATGCTTTAAAAACACCTAAACAAAATTAATGAAATAAAAGTAATAACCAGGATGACATAAAAAGCATAATATATTACGTTCCTTTAATGTACTACGTGAGAGCTGATTCCTGGTATTTGACTTCCGACAACAGTAAAAAATCATTACACGGGAAGGGTATGCAAACAATAAGAGGCTAAGAGCTATTCATTCAAGGGAATGGTTCCATGTTATTTCAACACATTGGTTAGGAAACAGGCTTCTTTTCAGTCTTTACGAAAAAATAAAACTTTTTAGGAGCTGAGATTATGTTCCTTTTATTTAGGATTGGCTTTGATACCATGATAAGAAACTTGGACATACACAGGATTTAGTTCTTTGTCTCTTTTTCAATAGATTTCGAAACAATTTTTCTTTTTAAACACGTAAATAAATTTACTCAGCACCGGCGAAAAGACACAATAAAGTGGTCATTTAAATACAATCATTAAAATGTCAAAATTTATTGTTAATTTTATTCAACTTAAACTGAATTTATACACAAATAAATTTACAAAAGTATTTGAGTAAATATATGCATTCTATATCATAAAGAATTCAAGATAACACCACACTTTATTCTACATAACAACTCAACTCCTCGAATTGGAATTGGAGATAATTTCTCAAGTCGGATTAAGATTCAAAAAACTCTACAATAATAAAATCTGTATACCTATTTTATATAATTAAAATTACTCATTGGATACTCAATAACAAATAAAAACTATCAATAAAATGACTCATTTGATAAAATAACTGGTTGGATATTAATAACAAATAAAAATTATTATTAGCTTTATATTTTTAACATGGTTATAATTGTTAACATTGAAAAGACAAACATTATTATAAAATTAAAGAAAAACATTTATAAAATTTGTATGTATGATAATAGAAATATAAAGGAAGTGACTTCTTATAAGTATATCAGAATTGATATTCATGACAAGCTCAATTGGAATTATAACATTCAGAAAATGATTAATAGAGGGTGGAAAGCTTATTTTGGTCTTGAAAATAATTGTAAATCAGTCAATCTAGTAATGTGGGATAAAAAAAAATTCCTCTTTGAAACTCTTGTCATCCATGTTATCGTGTATGGTTATGAAGTATGGGGGTGCAACATTTCTAGAGAATCTCGTAAGAAGATTGAACAAAACCAGATAACTTATAACCTCAAAATTAAAAGCAATACGCCTTATCCTATTCTCCTCATAGAAGTGGGTCTTTCCGGCATGGATATCATGGCTATGACTAGGTACCTATTGTACAAACATAAGATAAATAACATGGGAAACTAGAGACTTCCTAAAATTGCTTTAAACTCAAATCAAAACCAACTACGCCTCAAGTGGTGTTGGTGTAAAGATACCATGGCTTGGTTAAACCATTAGGGCATTGATGAAAACGACATTTTGCAAAACATTGATAATGTCAAAAATATTATTACTTTTAAGTTTAAGAGAAATTGTGTTGTTGGGATAATTTAGCAGTTAAGAAAAAATTAAGATACTATAATATTTAACTTGTGACCGATGGACATAAGACTTTTAAATCTTTACTTATCTAGGTGTATTTGTGTAACTTATAAAAAAAAAAATTCTTTTTTTCTGAAATATTTATGAAAATGTATGGATTTCTATTTGATAATGATGATTATCTCTACAATTTATTTTTTTTCTTCATTAAATATAAATTCTTACATTCTCATAAGCAGGGATGGAATTTGACTATATTTACTCGTCATTGACCAATTTACGCGTCAAATGCAAAATACAGCTAAGATTTTAGAGAAACCGTCAAAATCTGGCCTAGAATATAAAAAGCTTTTAAATTTTGGTAGTTATCGACAATTTTGACGAATGTCAACCATTTAAAATTCCTACCCTGCTCGTAAGTATCAAATACATAAGTAAAGACACAGATAACCTACTGTCTTAACCACCCAACGGACTTCCATCTCTATAATTTATCTTAGATACACCCATTGAACATCGCTTACTTTTTAATATTTATTTATATATACCAAAAGTTATATAAAAAAAACATTCTTACATCACTAAGAGACCCACCCAATAAATTTATAAAAATGATTGATGTGAGATTGGTTTCTTTTTCCATTGGCAATGACAGGTGTTTAGTAGATATTGGTAGCAGGCCCCTTCACGGGCTTTTCGATGAATTCGGTATCAGCTTTTGTCTGGATTCCACGGCGCGTAGGAATTTGACTGTAACGCTACAACTGATTTGACGCTTCCAGTTCGAAGTTTCGGCTGACATGCCAGCCAGGATATCAGCGCCCTACAGACAGATATAGATGAATATTGCGATTTGCCCGTAAAGTCCTGGTGGCGGACGGGTTTGAATATTGTATTTATTTGGCGGTTTTAAAATTAAATCAGCGTTTAGTGGAGGCCAAGGGTCAAAACTCGGGGCGCGCTCCTGGATTTTGAAATTTGTATCGCAATTTGCAGGCACATTTAAATATAATTTGGGCGGGATCGCATTAATGGTGGGTGACTGGGTATCTTTATGCAGCGACAGTAAAAAAGCCAGCTGAGCGGCGTGGCAGACCGCGGTGGTATCATGACATTTGTGGGGCCTTGTCACATGAGCATTCAATCCAAGTTACCGTAATGGTCAGGGTTAGCTACTGTCCGAACTAGGGTTTCAAAATTCACGGGATATGAGATGCCTACAGGTTTACTTATTTCAAGGGGATTAACATTTTTTTGGTGCTTTAGAGTGTAGATTTTTACATTCATAGTCAATTCAAAACCTCGGTTTCTCGGCAGGGTATATAGTTTTTCATATTCAACCTATTACTTACTACTTTGACTAAAATTTTAAATCAATTTTATATAACTCTTATATTACATATTGGAATATTTTATTTTTTTTCAATATTTTTTTCTTATTTTATTTATTTATTTTATGTGATATTCGTACATTAAAATTGGAATATTTTATTTTTCTTCAATATTTATGTCCTATTTTATTTATTTATCTTACATGTCATTCGTTCAAAACTTAGGGGTCTTATTGCCGGACCGACTGCGACCCTTCTCGGTATTAGAAAAAGAATGTATCAAAGACCATAGAATGTTGTGTTGCCCGGTCACCCTTCCTCTCACAGTCTTGCCATGTGCTCAGGAACTCTGACACATTTACAACTGACTACTCCAATCCCCAACAACCATTGTATAGATGTACACACCTCCACCACCGCACTGCCTCTGTCACTGCTACCACCTATAGCCTCTATCACTCCACTGCCTTTTTGGAGACCTTCAACAACCCCATCGTTCGCTATACTGAATATGACACAACTGACCGAATTTGATATAGCGGACAATCAATCTAAGAACAATTATGGGCGGGGTTTTCCTACCAATTCCAAAGATCTCTGCTTCTGTACATTGAACTCGGTTTTCATCTTCTTCTGGAGCAATAACAACACATTCTTCATATTTATGGAGCAAACTCTCTTTGAGTAGCATCTCCTTCTAGAGCAGCAACATCTGAATAGCAGCATCTTGCATCTTCTCAGGTTATTCTTGACTTTTCCTTGTTTTCCTTCAGTCACTCCAAAGTTAGAACTAAGAAATATGATTCTGTAAAAACACACAAAAATTTATAGTATCATAGATTGTATCGTGAAACACCATACTATAATAGAATTATAATATCTTAACCACAATAAAATTCTAATAATTTATTCTATATTGCATGGATCCAAAACTAACTGTAATTTTTCTAGTTTCCATATTATATGTTCTAACCAGTGTAATACTATAGGGATGTCAAAGTTCAATGGGGACTAGAAAGCTGAATCCAAAGCAATCTAATTCAAAATTTTAATTTCCTACCTTCAGTAAGAAATTTTTTGTTCAGGATCCATTCACTACCCCCTAGAGGTTAGTTTTTATTAAGTATTATGCTTGCATATTTGTCCGAGAAACTGTTTATCATTATTTGTTGCAATTCTTCCACACCCTTCCTCTGCTACTTCTCCCTTGTGAGATACAATGTGCTCTTCTGCTTAATTGCATTCCATGTTGCAGGTTGGTTGGCTGTAATGTTCTCAATTTGCTTTCAAACAATTTATATCTAATAAATCTGTTTTAAACAATGTGTTCTTAAAGCTAATAGCTCTGTTATATGATGGTGAAAGAAACTTTGATTTTCTTTCACTATGAATATGTCTGCAAGGTTTGCCTGGGCAGTTTTTATTATGCAACGCTTGAAAAACTAAAAGGAAGCTATTCCAAGGAGGTGTATATATGGAGCGCAGCTAAGGTGTAGACAAGTTCCTTTTGCTGGGATATTATTGATAGTGTATATATAAAAATACAAATAGCCACACTAAATCTTATCTCAAGTAGATCGCAGAATGTGCAACGAAGGAACTTATTTAGGGGATGTTGGACAGATTTAACTTTTTTATATATCAAGAACTCTTGTATATTTGGATGGATTATAATTGAAACAATTTAAACATATGTATTAACAAAAGTTGTTTATTTTTCTTTTCGTGACAAAACCTTATATGAATTCAAGTTTCTGACTGGGAATATTAAAGCGCTACGATTGTACCTTAGCAAAGGGTGGTGCATCTATGGGAGGAGTTGATGATCCTGTTACTGGAGAATGCTTCACCTAATCTGTCTTTGCACCAATTCTTTGTTTCTTCATGCCTTGGACCTTAGCTACTCATGCCCTTGTCCAAACACTCAACAAGCATTGTAATAGTTTCTTCACAGGTTTTGCATTCCTTGTGGAGCTCATGCAATGCCACATATGACAAAAAACGCTTCACCAGATCTATCTTTGCATCGACTCTTTGTTGTCCATGCTTGGGACCTTTTTGTGAAGAAACTGTGTTTTATAATTTTGTACAATTCTGTAATATCCCCCAATTTTGTAATAATGTTTGAAAAACTATTTTATTTTTTTGTTTGAATGTGATTGGCAGAAATGGAATATGCCAATAGGTCCTTGAAGGACAAATGTAACTGAAACGTTATGCTTGTAATAAAAATATGGATGATAGGGACATCCATGTTGAATGAGGAAACTATGCGAGCGAAAGTGGGGGACGTGAAGGGTCACTCTTAGGAAGTTTCACCAGGCGTGGGAATGCTAGCATGGCGCTAGACTCACCCTGGGGAATTGAGAGGTAGTGGAGCAGAAATTCTTGGGGGGAATTGTCCGTTAGTTGCAAAAGACATAGGAAAAAAAATGATTAAAAAGGAAGCATATGCTAAGAGGCGGGACACCGTGGAGTATGCTGGAACAAGGAATTGCTTGATGTGTGAGCACTCTGTGTTAGGCAAGGATTTCTCACTACAGATCTGGAACTGAGTTTGACTGTCACTACTCTTGGTATGCATAGTTAGCTCAGGGGTGATTTACGATAGAGAGATCTATACCTAATCTACAGTTGGGTGGAACGTGGTTGTTCCCTTTTCATTGCGGTTCAATTTACAACGGGTTCCATTTTTTAGTATTGTTTCTACAAACCTATTAAGCTCAAGGTATGTTTGTTTATGTTAAAGAAGTGTTTTAATATAAATGAAATGATGAAATATTAGCTTAAATTTAATGACACTTATGAATTGTTGTAATCATACGATGCTGGAAAGATTATGCCTTGCACTTAGTAAATTAGCAACCTAAGCGGTGGATTGTTGTTGTGTACAGAGTTATTTACATACTGCATGATTTTCCTTTAACTGATAAGCCTAGGGCGTGTCTGTAGATGTGTTTTCATATGTGTCCATATTGTTGTAACAATAAGTGAATGCCTTAGGTTTACTGAGGAAAGTATTGTTGTTAAACAGGTGAGTGTGCTCTTATAAGTATCCTCTGGTTGTTCTTTCGACACTGTTTTGGTCCTGATCATACTATGATTATGATGCCAGACCCTCTGTATACAGTTTTTAGATAGTCTGTTACGTGTTTTTAGTCGACTCTAACCTTAGTCGAACCGCTAAGTTTATCCAGCCCGACCTATGGCCTCTCTAATGCTCAATGAAGGGCAGACTCCAACTCTATGGGGAACTAGATTTCACAAGTTTTTTTCGTGCACATCCCCGCAGTTAACTCCCCCTGCTAGTTGAATCTGCATAATTCTTGAGGACCGTCAGATCTAGATTAATGGTGGACCTCAAATTACTTAAAGCAGATTGTATAAATATTCTGCACACACCAAGAGTTGTTAACTCCCCTACTAGTTGAATCCGCGGAATTATTGAGGATCGTCAGATCTAGATCAATGGTGGACCTCAAATTCCTTACAGAGGATTGGATAAGAATTTATCCCACCCTTTCGCTGCTAACTCCCTTGCTTGTTGAACGTGTGAAATCCCTGACGACTGTCGGATTTGGATCGATGGTGGATCTCAAACACCAGAAGGAGGAGTTGATAAGAATTTCGCACACACCAAGATTTTATTAATCTGCGCTAGTCGAATCGGTGAAATAACTCATAGTCGTTGATCTTCTCCAAGACTTGTCTCTGTCGTTGATATTAAAGGTATTTTGGCCATGAGCACTTCTGGCTCTCAGTGCTTATCTCCCGTGTTATTTCTTTCAGCAAAATTATTCTCGACTGTCGATATGACGATCTTGACCACAGATTTATCAAAGATGCATATTATTTACACTCGGTAACCTTCGTGGAAATTGGTCATTGGAAGGATCAATTCCCTCTGCCACTCGAAGATTATCGTTTTAACTCTGCGAAATTAGAGTTTACCTTTCTTGCAGACTTATATAGTTGTTGATGGAAAGTAGGGATGATGAATGGGATGTGCTCTTAGGATTACTTGATTATGGAGATCATTGTTGGTAGAATATGCACCTACCCTGTTTGCATCCCCTGGACCTCTTTGATTGACTTAGTTCCTGGTAAAGGATAATCATGCTTGGTTTGAATGAATGTGAATCCTTAATGTTTTGGGTTGCCTATCGGTGTCATATCATTCTGTAAGAAGTTACTCACATGTTGTATTTTTCCCCTATATGAAACAACCAAGGTATTTGGTCTTTGTGCGAAGGCTTGGGCCTTGACCTGAACAAAACTATCCCAAAATTAATGAGGTTCTTGGACAAACTTATTGTTTAGCATGAGACTTGTTGTTCTTATAGCTACACCCTTCCCTGTAGAATTTCATGCTTATGAAGGGAAGATTGAGGGAAGGAGATTTGAGGTGAATGAATGGGAGGATAAAAGGCTGCAGGTGGTTGTGCCAAGAAAAGTTAAGTATTAAGAATGTTAATACTACCATGATCCATACAACGGAAAGCGGAAAGCGAAAAAGTAGTGTTAAGTCTTAAAAATGTTAAGACTTCCACGATCCGCACGGTGGAAAGCAGAAAGCAGAAAAGAAAAGTTAAGTCTTTGGAAGGTTAATACTTCCGCGATCTGTGACCCACACAATAGATAGAAGAAAGCGGAATGAAAAGTTAAGAGTGTTAAGACTTCCGTGATCCACATAGCGAAAAGCAGAAAGGAAAGGTTACGTCATGAGAACGTTAAGTTTTCTGCGATCCGCGATCCCCATAGCAGAAAGTGGAAAGGAAAAGGCAAAGATACGGATAAATGACGTTGTCATTTGTCGGTTTTTTGAATTTCGAGTTCCGCAGCGGAAGGGCGGAAGGAGGAAAGTGGAAGGGAGCCGAGAGCTCTAAGGAAAAGTTGGGTTTCCGACTTTCGAGTTCTGCAGCAGAAAGGTGGAAAGTGGAAGTCGAAAGGTGAAAAGTGGATAAAGGATTGTGTTGTTTGTTGTTTTTCTGATTTTCGAGTTCCGCAGCGGAACGCGAAGGCAGAGGTGGGAAGGTGAAAAGTGGTTAAAGGATTCTGTCGTTTGTTTATGTTTCTGATTTCCAAGTTCTGAGGTTGGAAGGGAAGAAAGCGGAAGGCGAAAGGAAGAAGGTGGAAGAGTCGTTAAGTATTTCCATTGTTCGTTATGTTTTCAATTTCTGAGTTTTGAGGTCGAAAAGACGGAAAGCGGAAGGAGGAAGAGCCGTTAAGTATTTTCGTCGCCCATTATGGCTTTGATTTCCAATTCTGAGGTTGGAAGGGCGGAAAGCGATAGTGCGGAAGGTGGAAGGCTGACAATTCACTTCGTCAAGCCTTTGAGTTTCCGAGTTCTAAGTTCTGAGGCTGAAAATGAGGAAAGCGGAATTTCAAAAGGCGAAGGAAAAAGGCAAAGTGCGGAAAGGATAGGTCCAATGTGGAAATGATCATTCTAGACGCAGAATGAATATGTCAAGGGTGGAAATGACTTTCTGATTGCTTAAGGGGATTCATGTATGGAAGTTTAACGTTGTTTCATATGTTACATCCCAATGTACGCGAGTTTAAGGGTCAAATATGCATATATACGTGAGAAAGGGATTAAAAATCGTGTATGGCAATTATTGCATGTTTTTAGGGATGATATTGGAAACATCAAAGGTACAAAAATGGTCCATTGGGTCTAAAGAGTCTGCAGAGGGACAGGGAAGGCTATAAAGGTGTGATCCACCATGTGTGGTAAAATCAACTGTAACATGTTGATGTAATTGTAACTTCAAAATGTATTCACTTGTATTTCTTATCTGTTGTAACCCGATGTTTATTCCGAGATGTACTTATATCATGTCATGCACCGATGCTCCGATCAGGAAGATCTATAATGTTAACAAGTCATGTCAAGTCATTGTGGGTAACCCTCCTATTGTTTAAGGGTTAAAGTCCTCGTAGTTCTGGGGCACTAGGGTTATTAGACTCTCCTAGAGAGGTCGACCATAGTAGGGTTTTAGTCATGTCGAGATTAGTATAAATAGAGAGCTGGACTCTGTATTTAGCATACATCACATACACACTCAAGTGTAGCGCATAGTTAAGGAAGGAGAAGACACTGGGGCTAGATAAGAAGAAGGTTACTACTGTCAGGAGATCACTTACTATTTTGGTCTTTTCTATTTTGGTGCTGATTCTATCTCTGAGGAAGTTGTGGGGTTTTCTCCATTTATGGTTTCCCCGAGGAAAAAAATTGTGTTCATTATCTCTTGTGTTTGATTTCTATACCTATTATTCTCTCAGTTAAAGATCCTAATAATGCTAGCTTAATGTTGAAAAACTAACATGGAATCAGAGCTAACTTGAGAAGAAGACACTATGTAGCTGTGGGAACTAGGGCTTCCTATTTTGTGGATATCTCTCCTCAGCAAAAGAAGGTTGGAATAACTCTCCTCCCTAGGGCACATATTTCTGTCGAAACAGAATCTAATTCTGAGGTTTTTCAGTTTTGGACTCGACACTTCTATCGAAAATTAGGGCTTTTCACAGAAGAGGAATTTTTCAGTGAGCCCAGGCCTGGATTGATATCCTCCCTAAAATCGAAGTTTGGGATAAAATTCAAAGGAATTGGTTGGACAGAACTCTGGAAAAGAAAAACCCTAATTTTCTCCTGAACCAGCTCTGCAGGATTTTGAGCTCCAAATCCAGATCTGACATCTTGACCTGGTAAGATCTAAATCTTTTGTATTTCCATTTGAGGTTCTCAGTTAAGATGTCTCATCATACCAAACTTGATGAAAAGCTTCAGGGAGCTGATAAATTCTGAGCTTGGAAGTATAGGATCTCCCTGGTCCTGGAAGAAAATGAGTTGGACTCCTATATCAATGAGGAGGTTCCAGCTCTAGAGGTAGATGAGGAAAAGGCCTTACATAAGAAGAAGTTGGTTATGGGAAAGAGAATCATTGCTGATTCTATCAAGGGTCACCTTATACCACAGGTGTCCTCTCTCAAGACAACTAAAGCTATGTTTGATGCCCTAACCAAATTGTTTGAAGGGAAGAACATAAACCGGAAGATGACTCTGAGAAACCAACTGAAGAATGTGAATATTCAGAATGTAGAAAAAATCCAGTCTTACTTCACAAGGGTCTCCCAGATCAAAGAACAACTAGAAGCTGTAGATGAAGAAGTGGAGAATGCAGAAATTGTGATGAAAACACTAAATGGCCTTCCTAGGTCATGGGATTCATTCATCCAAGGAATCTGTGCCAAAAATAAGTTAGTCAAGTTCAGCAGACTATGGGAAGAATGCTCCCAAGAAGAAGCTCGGATAGCAGCTCGAGAAGAGAATATGGGAAGTGAAGATCAAGCTCTCACAGTTCACTCCAAGAAAGGCAGAAGAAACTCTCATCACTCCAAAGGTAAGAATCTTTAACATAAAGATAACAGTAGAAAGGACCTATCTAAATTGAGATGCTATACATGTGATGAAAGAGGACACTTTGCAAAAGACTATCCTAGAAACAAGATTAACTCTCATAAGAAGAGGGGAAAAAAGAAAAGACATCATGCTCATGCTGTAGAGGATGATGAACCATCCAAGAAAAGAACCAGATATGAAAGTGAAGATTCTTCCAGTGAAGATGAATATGTTTTGATTTTTGCTCTTACGGGAAACATTTCTCATGGAAGCACTGATTGGATTATAGACAGTGGGGCTTCCAAGCATATGATAGGATTCAAGGAATACTTTATGAAACTATCAGAACATGAATCACCTCACAAGGTGAAGCTAGGAGATGACTACCAGTATCCAATAAAAGGAAGTGGGGAATCCTCCTATAAGCTAGACTTTGGAAAGTCTATAAGAATGAAGGAAGTTTTGTTTGTGCCAGGACTCAAGAAGAACCTCCTCTCCATATCTGTATTATATGCAAAAGGAATGAGGGTTGCATTCATAAATGGTCAAGTCATCATGTGGCCAAAAGGAAAGACTATCAACGATGCGATGGTGATTGGAGAACAAGAAGGAGGATTGTACAAATTAAAGGGCCATCCAGAACAAGCCTTGGTCCATGACACAATAGAGCCAAGTGAACTTTGGCATAGAAGGCTTGCACATGTGCATTACAGATCACTGCCAGTTGCAAGAAAAGATGTTGAAGGTCTTCTAGAATTCCAAGCAAAACATGACGGGGTCTGCAAAGGATGTGCGAAAGGAAAGAATACAAAGAAGACATTTCCTAGTAGCAAAAGCAAAGCCAAAGGAATCCTAGAAATCATCCACTCCGATGTATGCGGTCCTATGTCATCAAGCTCACTAAGCAGATATGCATATTATGTTTCTTTCATTGATGATTTTTCTAGGAAGACATGGGTTTACTTCATGAAGAACAAAGACAAAGTATTCGACAAGCTCAAGGAATTCAAAGCCTTGATAAAGAATCACACTGAAAAGAAGATCAAGAATTTTCGATCAGATAATGGCGGAGAATTCACTTCAAATGAATTCAAAGAGCTATGTAAAGAATCAGGGATTGAGAGGGAGTTGTCCACTCCTTATAATCCACAACAGAATGGGATTGCGGAATGGAAGAACAGAACTATCATGGAAGCTGCAAGAGCTATGCTTCATGATCAAGATATTCCTATGCATCTTTGGGCAGAAGCTGCCAGAAAAACGGTGTATGTACAGAACCGTACTCCCACATAGAGTACTAGAGAACAAGACTACTAAAGAAGTCTTCTTCGGCAAGAAACCAGAAGTCATCCATCTCAGAATATTCGGCTGTCCTATATACATACACATTCCAAAAGAGAAGAGAACAAAATTAGATCCTTCAGGAAAGAAGGGTATATTTGTGGGATACTTTGAAAGCTCGAAGGCTTATAGAATATATTTCTCAGGATACAAGAAGATTGAGATCAGCAGGGATGTGACATTTGATGAAGATACAACTTACAACAAATCTAGAAAGAGACTTGCTGAAGAACCTGAAGAATCAGATTCACCCAGAATTCATGATACAACCATGAATGAAGAAACTCAAGAAGAAGATCGAGAATTTGAAGAACCACAAAGACCTGTAGATCCACCTCTGGAGAAGAATCCTCATAAGAGGAAACCTGCTTGGGTACATGAAATTATCCAAGGTGCGGAAAGATATGGGGCTCTAGAAGAGAATCACAGAGAAAGAAAGAGGACCAGATACTGCTCCGGGTATGTAGCTTTACTATGTGATTTCATTGATAAAGAACCTTCCAGTTATGAAGAAGCGACAGAACGAAAAGAATGGAAGGATGCTATGATAGAATAATATCAATCAATCATGAAGAATGATGTTTGGGATGTTGTTCCAAGACCAGAAGGGAAGTCAGTTGTAACTTTCAAATGGATCTACAAAATCAAGCATGCTGCAGACGGTAGCATTGAAAAATATAAAGCAAGATTTGTGGCTCGAGGTTTCTCTCAGAAAGAAGGAATAGATTATGAAGAAACCTTTGCACCTGTAGCCAGATACACTTCCATTAGATCAATACTTGCTCTGGTTGCAGTGATGAAATGGAAGATACACCAGATGGATGTCAAGACTGCTTTCTTGAATGGTGTAGTGGAAGAGGAAGTGTATGTAGAATAGCCACTCAGTTTTGAGACACATGACAAGGAGTCTCATGTGTGCAGTTTGAAGAAATCCCTGTATGGTTTGAAACAGCAACCCAGGACATGGTACAACAAAATTGATAGCTTTCTATCCAGTTTGGGATTTACCAAGAGTAAAGTAGATTCCAACCTTTACTACAAGGTTGAAGATGGCAACCCAGTGATGCTTCTACTATATGTAGATGATCTGTTTGTGACGATGGGTTGATTGCTGATACAAAGAGAAATCTTGCTGCCGAGTTTGAATTGAAGGACTTGGGTATGATGCATTATTTTCTAGGTATGGAGGTGTGGCAGAGTGCGGATGGAATCTTCCTTGGACAAGGGAAGTATGCAGTAGAGATCCTGAAGAGGTTTGGGATGATGGACTGCAAGGCTATGGCCACACCTATGGCATCGAACCTAAAGCTATTGAGTGATTCTTCATCAGAGTCAGTTGATGCTACAATGTATCGTCAGATGATTGGGTCCTTGATGTACCTGACGAACACGAGACCAGACATTTGCTTTGCTGTGAACACCTTGAGGCAGTTCTTGACAGATCCGAGGAATGTTCAGTTGATTGCCGCAAAGCATATTCTAAGGTACCTGAGGGGTACAGTTGATCATGGGCTCAAGTACGAGGTGAATCAGAAGATTAACCTGGAGGGTTATGTTGATTCGGATTGGGTAGGCAGTGCCATCGATAGGAAGAGCACTTCAAGGTGTTGCTTCAGTATGGGATCAGGTGTGATCTCTTGGTTTAGTAGGAAGCAATCCTATGTGGCACTGAGTACAGCTGAAGCAAAGTATGTTGCAACTTGTTCATCTAGTTGTGAGGCAGTATGGCTGAGGAAGCTACTATCTGATTTATTTGATCTCCAATTGGATGCTACTTGTATACATTGTGACAACTAGAGTTACGTGAAGTTGTCAGAGAATCTAGTGTTCCCTTGACAAGTCGAAGCATATTGAGATCAAGTATCACTATATCAGGGATATGGTACAGAGGGGAGCAATGAAGCTCCAATATGTTGCAACGGACAATCAGATAGTTGTTGTGTTGACAAAGCCATTGGTTAGGGTGAATTTTGAGTACTTCAGGGAGAAGCTTGGTGTTCTCCAAATCGAGGTTCCCTCCAAAGGGAAGTGATGAGTTCATGAGCCATTCTGACATGGTGAGAGGATTGGTTCCTTCCATGGTTAGATGTAAGGGCTGAGCCATTCTGTCATGGTCAGAGGATTGGTTCCTTCCATGTCAGATATGAGTGCTGAGCCATTCTAATATGACTGTAGGATTGGTTCCTACATGATCAGATATAAGGGCTATTGCCATTCTTGGAATGGAGGTTCCTGGTCAGTTACCAAGAAAACTCAGTCTGAGACTGAGGGTCGTTCTGATATGACTGTGAGATGTGTTCTCATATGATCAGATATGAGTGCATGGCCATTCTGATGTGATAGAGGGATGTGTTCCCACTTGATCAGATATAAGGGATGAGCCATTCTGTCATGGCTAAAGGATTAGGTTCCTTCCATGTCAGATGTGAGTGCTGGCCATTATAACGAGCAGGTCAGATGTGAGTGATGTGCCTTTCTAACGAGTAGGTCAGATGTGAGTGCTATGCCTTTCTGACGAGTAGGTCAGATGTGAGTGCTATGCCTTTCTGACGAGCAGGTCAGATGTGAGTGTTGTCCATTCCGACGAGTAGGTCAGATGTAAGGGCTAATGCCATTCTCTGGGAGAATGGAGGCACTTGGTCAGTTACCAGGTAGCTCAGTCTAGGACTAGGGGCCTTTCTGATGAGACTGTAGGATTGCTTCCAACAATATCAGATGTGAGTGCATGCTTTCCTGACGAGTAGGTCAGATGTAAGTGCTGAGCCTTTTCACAGATGATAGTAGTTGTGTCCTATCATGTTGGTGAATGTGAGTACTAGGCCTTTCTAATGTGATCATAGGATTGGTTCCTACATGATTAGATGTAAGTGCTGGGCATGCCTTTCTGACGAGTAGGTTAGATGTAAGTGCTGGGCGGGCCATTCTGACGAGTAGGTCAAATATAAGCTTTGAAGAAGACCTACATGGAGGCTAGGCCTACAACCAGCATGAAAAAGGGTTGGCTCTGTAGAAATTCCTATTACGAGAAGAATCATGAGATAGCACCCATGATGATCCAGTGATGATGATCCAGCAGTGATGATCTAGATCAAGTGATGATCCAGCTCCAGTGATGATCCAGATCGAGTGATGATCCAGATCCAGTGATGATGTCCAGTGATGATCTAGTTGGAGTGATGATGTCTAGTGATGATCCAGATCAAGTGATGATCCAGATCCAGTAATGATGTACAGTGATGATCTGTTAGATTTTTATCATTCAAGCTAACATTATGATCTTAGGATCTTTAACTGAGAGAATAACATGCACAACAATAAAACACAAGCACAACACAAGAGACAAGAGACACAAAGAATTCCTTGGGGAAACCATAAAGGAGAAAACCCCGCAACTTCCTCAGAGATAGAATCAGCACCAAAGGTAAAACCGAAAAACAATAAGATGATCTCCCGATAGCAGCAGTCTCTCTCTCTCATACTGAGAGAGCTTATCCTCTCTCACTCATGCGCCCCAATGAGTGAGTGTGTGTCCTAAATAGAGAGACTCACTCTCTATTTATATTCTTCATTTCACTTGGAACCCACTCCATCATGTCGGCCTCACTTAACAATTACTTACTAGAGCCGACATCTCTAGGAGTGTCTAATAACCCTAGTGCCCCACAACTTGTGGGGACTTTGCCTCCTCCAACAAACAAGGAGGTTTATCCTTAACACAATGGTGGGGACTATTGCCTTGACTTACAATGACTCACCTAGGGTCGAATTCACTAGGATAGTCTAATAAACCTAGGGCCCCACAACTGTGGGGAATTTAACCCTTGACCAATAGGAGGGTTACCCATAATGACTTGACATGAATTTCTCATTATAGAAACTTCCTGGAATAAACATCGGGGTATGACATGACTCAAGTACATTACAATACATCCCGGAATGAACATCGGGTTACAATAGATAAGAAATACAAGTGAATACATTCCGAAGTTACAATTACATCAACACTCCCTCTTAACTAGGAAGGTATTCCCTCGACACAATTTATCAACACAAGTCTTCTTCTATGTATCATCTGGGTCATTATCAATTCCTCGTCATCTTCAAGTCATATTCATCTTCAAGTCATCTTCATCTTGATCTGGATCATCACTCGATCTGGATCATCATCACTGGATCTAGATCATCACTCAATCTGGATCATCATCACTGGATCTGGATCATCACTCGATCTGGATCATCATCACTGGATCTAGATCATCACTGGATCTGGATCATCATCATTGGATCTAGATCATCACTGGATCTGGATCATCACTGGGCATCATCACTGAATCTGGATCATCACTCGATCCGGATCATCACTGGATATGGATCATCACTCGATCTGGATCATCACAGCTGGATCATCATCATTCTTCTCGTCACAGGAAGTTCTATAGAGCCAACCCTTTTTCATGCTGGTTGTAGGCCTAGCCTCCATGTAGGTATTCTTCAGCACTTATATCTGACCTACTCGTCAGAAAGGCGCAACACTCACATCCATCCAGGAGGGAACACATCCTACCACAATGATGGAGGGTCTCTTCTCTTCCATCTAGGCTGGAACACATCCTACCACAATGATGGAGGGGCTCTGCACTTACATTCATCCAGATGGGAACACATCCTACCACAATGATGAAAGGGCTCTGCACTTACATCCATCCAGGCTGGAACACATCCTACCACAATGATGAAAGGGCTCTGCACTTACATCCATCCAAGCTGGAACACATCCTACCACAATGATGAAAGGGATCTGCACTTACATCCATCCAGGATGGAACACATCCTACCACAATGATGAAAGGGCTCTGCACTTACATCCATCCAGGCTGGAACACATCCTACCACAATGATGAAAGGGCTCTGCACTTACATCCATCCAGGATGGAACACATCCTACCACAATGATGAAAGGGATCTGCACTTACATCCATCCAGGCTCGAACACATCCTACCACAATGATGAAAGGGCTTGCACTCATATCTGATCTTGTAGGAGCCAATCCTACAGTCATATCAAAATGGCCCCTAGTCCTCGACTAAGCTACCTGGTAACTGACCAAGTTCCTCCATTCTCCTAGAGAATGGCAGTTGCCCTTACATCCGACCTTCTCATTTGAATGGCTAGCACTCACATCTGACATGGGAGGAACCTAATCCTTTAGCCATGACAGAATGGTTCATCCCTTACATTTGATCAAGTGGGAACACATCCCTCTATCACATTAGAATGGATTTTCAGTCCTAGACTGAGTTTTCCTGGTAACTGACCAGGTGCCTCCATTCCCAGAATGACAGTTGCCCTTACATTTGTCCTACTCGACAGAATGGCCAGCACTCACATCTGACATGGAAGGAACCAATCCTCTCACCATGACAGAATGGCTTAGCCCTTATATCTGACCTACTCGTCAAAATGGATATGGATCTCAACACTCATATCTGACATGGAAGAAACCAATCCTCTCACCATGACAGAATGGCTCAGCCCTTACATCTGACCATGGAAGGAACCAATCCTCTCACCATGTCAGAATGGATATGGGACTCATCACTTTCCCTTGGAGGAAACCTCTATCTGGAGAACACCAAGCTTCTCCATGAAGTACTCGAACTTCACCCTAGCCAATGCCTTTGTCAATACATCAGCTATATGTTCCTCCGTCGCAACATACTAGAGCTTTACTGCTCCCCTCTGGACCATATCCTTGATATAGTGATACTTGATCTCAATATGCTTCGACTTGTCATGGAACACCGAGTTCTCTGACAAATTCACATGACTTTGGTTGTCGCAATGTATACAAGCAGCATCAACTAGAGATCAAATAAATCAAACAGTAGCTTCCTTATCCATACTGCCTCACAACTAGCTGAAAACGCTACGACATACTCTGCTTCAGCTGTACTCAGTGCCACACATGATTGCTTCCTACTAAACCAAGAGATCACATCTGATCACATACTGAAGCAACACCCTGAAGTGCTCTTCTTATCGATGGCACTGCCTGCCCAATCTGAATCAACATAACCCTCCAGGTTAATCTTCTGTTTCGCATTGTACTTGAGCCCATAATCAACTATACCCCTTAGGTACCTCAGAACATGCTTTGCAGTAATTAAGTGAACCTTTCTCAGATCTGTCAAGAACTAGCTCAAGGTGTTCACAGCAAAGCAAATGTCTGGTCTCGTGTTCGTCAGGTACATCAAGGACCCAATCATCTGATGATACATCGTAGCATCAACCGACTCTAATGAAGCATCGCTCAATAGCTTCAGGTTTGATGCCATAGGTGTGGCCATAGCCTTGCAATTCATCATCCCAAATCCTTTTAGGATCTCTACTACATACTTCCCTTGTCCAAGGAATATTCCATTCGTATTCTGCCACACCTCTATGCCTAGAAAAATAGTACATCGACACATAACAGGAGCATCACTAGTATTTCGCCTTCAACCTTAAAGCAAAGGTTCGAATCTGCTTTACTCTTAGTAATGCCTAGAGTCATCAGTAATCTATCCATCCTGTCGTACCATGTCGAACCTTATATTTTCTGTAGTCACTCCCTCTGAAATGAAGCATCATACTCCCTCTGTCTTTTGTACTCGATGTACTGAAACATTATGTACCAGAGTGACAAGTAGCTTCCTATGCTACTAGTATTCTATGTATCCATCTATTGTATAGAATTCCATATTCAACCTTGTAGCAAAGGTTAAGATCTTCATCAATCTCATCATGTATGTGTTTCAATTCTTACTGGCTACAAATGTCTCTTCGTAGTCTATGCCTTCTTTTCGTGAGAAGCCTCGTGCTATGAATCTTGCTTTGTATCCCACGATGTTTCCATCTACTGCATGATGGAACTATGAACTTCTCTTCAGGTCTCGATACTGCATCCTAGACATCATTCTTCTTGAGCTGGTCTTCTTGGTTACTTCTTCATAGCTGGAAGGTTCTGCATTAATGATGTCGCTGCATTCGTCATATTATTCTTCATCTTGAACTGTCATCACTTGTTCTTCGGAACAAGTTTCATTCTTCTTTGCTTGTAGGTGATTATGTATGCGATCTTTCCTACAAGTCAAATGCATTTGTATGGTTAGAAACATTTCATAAGGAATATTCATACTAGAAAATTCATATGCATAAATATATGATCATGCAACTATTTTAGCCAATACAACATTCATCCATATCTCATGGAAACTTTTCTAGATGCCTTCCATCTCTACCAGGACAACATTGAGACTGTGCACTAATCCAATATGTCAGCAAATAGGTTTCATTTTAGATAAGTAGCAATGGAGATTTGTATAGCACCATAAGCTACTTACCCATCACATGCATATTAGTAGTATACTGTCGTTAATGCAAACATTCTATCATGCATAATACATCAACTAAATATAAACAAATGCATAACAAAAACAATATCATGAAATGACAATTGAATACTTATCTTTATTTGTTTCGTGGGTACACTCTTTGATCCTTCTGCTTCATCATCTTCTTCATTCATGAATTTATCATTTCTTATCTCAAGATGGATAAGAGGTTCTTCAAGAATCGAGTCCTTCATATTCCTCATCGCTTGAGGGATATTCTTTCGATGGTGAGAGATTGTTCTTCAATTGCTCCCATCTTCTCTTCTCTTCTTCTTCTTCCCAGAGTCTGCTGAAAGTAATCACTTCCTTCTGGCACACACTCCTCAAATGAATGAATCCCATGATCCTGGGAGGCCATTCAAGGTGGACATCACCACTACTGCATTCTTCACTTCTTCTTTTACCGCTACAAGTTGTTTTTTGATTTGAGAGACCCTTGTAAAGTATGACTGCATGGTCTCTACATTCTGGATCTTCACATTCTTCAACTGGTTTCTTAAGGTCATATTCCGATTTCTGTTCTTCCCTTCAAATAGAATGGTCAAGGAATCAAAAATCTTCGGTGTCTTTAAGGAAGACACTTGTAGTACAAGTTGATTCGTGTCTGAATCAACAATGATCTTCTTGGCCTTGACCAAGTTCTTCTTGTGTAAGGCTTCTAGCCTCATCTCCCTCTGGAACTGGAACCTCTATATTCATGTAGGTGTCCAATCCATTTACTTTAGAGAGATCATATAATTCCAGTCTTGGAAGTTGTCAACTTCCCCAAGATTTTCATCAAGCTGATGTGATAGATTACTTTGAAATGAGAACCTCAAATGAAAATAGCGAAAGATTAGATCTTACCGTTTTGAGGTGTCCGTCCTAGTTCCGAAGCTGGCTGATCTAGGGTTTGTCACAGAAAACCTAATTTTCAAAACTTGGAATCTTCCAGATCTATTTGGATAGAAAGATAGATCTCTTCAAATGGAGCTTTCCAATGTGCTCCTTTTGTGAAAACAATGGAGGGAATCTCTCAGAACAGGAATCCCTAGTTTTCCATTTTCTTCTACATAAATTCCTATTACTATTTCTGCAGTATCTATGAATTTAATACTCCTTTGTGTTTGAAATTTTTCACTCAAGTATCCTCGCATGTCCCTATTCCAACACCATAGGTTTCATCAGAATTGGTTTCACCAATTGGGACTTATGGTCCTTTTCCCAAGGTGACCTGTTACAGGACTGTTCAAAACAACGAAGTTGTACGGAATTCCACGTGTCACTGGTTCATCTTCTAAGTATGAATCTAGGATCACACAAATTATAGTCCATTCCATTTCTAGAAAAGATTCCGAAATCTCATTTGGACTTGTGTAGCCCAAGATATTGTAATTCTCCCCAGGTGTCCTGTTTAGGGATGAATTCTGGAAGAGGATGGAACCCTAACTTGGAGGGATCATATCTCCCAGAATATAGCGAATCAGAGGAAAAATTTTGGACACAGTGTAAATCAGGATGTCATATTTGGCCTATGTAATTTTTTGCTCCTAGACCTTCACCAATCTCGGGATATAGAGAATGTACCAAAACTTAGCAGTTTTTTGTATTTAGGGTTTTTCTAGCTCGAGGTCAAACTAGGGTTTGACTTTCCTGGAGTTTCACCCAACCAAAAAAATTGATCCAGGTCTCTAAATTTCGGTTTTGATGAGGAGATCAATCCTATATTGGGATCACTCAAAAATTCCTCTTATGTAGAAATCCCTAATTTCCGCACCGAAAACTGAAAATGCTCGGAATCGAATTCCGCTTCGATAGAAAGATGCGCCCTTCAATGGAGAGTTAGCCTAGCATACTTTTGCTGATGGATTATGGAGAGAAACCCAAAAATTAAGAAGCCCTAGCTTCTACAGCTTCCATGTTAGATTTTTATCATTCAAGCTACCATTATGATCTTAGGATATTTAACTGAGAGAATAACATGCACATCAATAAAACACAAGCACAATACAAGAGACAAGAGACACAAAGAATTCCTTGGGGAAACCATAAATGAGAAAACCCCGCAAATTCCTCAGAGATAGAATCAGCACCAAAGGTAAAACTGGAAAACAGTAAGATGATCTCCCAATAGCAGCAGTCTCTCTCTCTCTCACATTAAGAGAGATTCTCCTCTCTCACTCATGCGCCCTAATGAGTGAGTGTGTGTGTCTTAAATAGAGAGACTCACTCTCTATTTATATTCTTCCTTTCACTTGGAACCCACTCCATCATGTTTCCCTCACTTAACATTTACTTACTAGAGCCGACATCTCTAGGAGTGTCTAATAACCTTAGTGCCCCACAACTTGTGGGGACTTTGCTTCCTCCGACCAACAAGTAGGTTTATCCTTAACACAATGGTGGGGACTATTTCCCTGACTTACATTGACCCACTGATAATGAACATGGGAATCAAGGTACTAGAGTGCAAACTAACAAGTGTGAATAAATGTGTTGAGGTCGAACACTTGAGAGAATCCATCGATTAAGGGACATTGATGTATTCCCAAAAACTTTCGATGGCGAGAGAACCTACCACTGATGACTGCAAGTCTCAAGGCACTCAAAAATGACTCTAGATTCCTATCCCAGAATAAATGATCTGAAGTCGATGGGATGAAATCCACTAGAAGGAGGGAATTAAGGCATCCCCCATCATCCAACACAAGGTACTCAGCAAAGCTGTATAATGTGGAAGGAATTGATCATAATGTGCACGAACCAGTAATTGTACCGGGAATGGCCGACATGCAAAGTCAAGATAACTGAGGAATGGCCGACTCAGGTTTTAACTTCCCTTGAACAAGAGCATAAAGGCGAATGGTGACTGAACGTAGGTAGCATAAACTCGATATACAAAACTAGGAAATCTCTGCGACACAGGAGGCATCAACAGAGGCTCCATAGGGACTGGAAGCTTAACTAGTCGGTGGAGATAAAATTAGAGAAATGAGTACAGCTCCTAAAGTCAAACTATTAACCCAACCAAAGGATGTGATATACTGTACTCTGCTCAAAGGCAACACGACTCGACTGCTGCCAAAGATAACATCTTTTCTTGTTTGGCTTTTTGGTTTTTTGATTTTTTTTTGGACTTTTTCAAATATTTTGAAAAGCTTGAAAAAGAATAAAAGTGCTTTATAGTTATAGACTAGGAGCAGATGAGTGTCAAGGGGAAAACAAACTAGTTCCAAGTAGCGGAACATACCTATGCTCAATGCAAGGACACACATGTAGGATAGCGACACTCGGGGGAAAGTCCCCTCCCAGTAAAAATAGGGAATCAGCCTACAAAGGATATACAAAATGGCTCTGCATGACTAGAAATGAGACAATCTCGGGCTATATGGCTTATACTCAAAGTCAGGGAAGTCGGCATAAGGCTCAAATGAGGTAGGAAAAGCTCATGATAATGCAATTACAACTTGACATAAGGGAGTCCTAAGGAAACAGGCCAGCAAAAAGATCAAGAGGAGTATGAGGCTCTTGCAAAATGACATGGAGATACTATACAATGGACTCCCACACCCTAAAGGAAAAATTGTCGGCATGGGCGCCAAATGCAAACAAGGAACTAATTAGGGCAACCATGTAAGGTCAAACTCTACCATTCACATCATGTCACTTCTAAAACAGTAAGAAGGTTCCGTGACAGGATAGAATGGGTCTGTACCTAAGGTTATAATGAAATGGTCATAAGGTCATGCAAAATGAAAACAAAGGTAAAATCTAACCTATATGCTAGTTTAAACATCATACCTAAAATTGGCACGAACAGGGCAAAACAATGGTCGAAACGACGCTCAAAACGGTCTCCTACATCATCATATTAGTCAAAAACGGTCCAAAAGGGTCAGAAAAGGTTCAAAACTACAGAAAGGGGGTAAAAATTTTCAAAAATTTGAAATTTTTTCTATAAATAGCAAAAAATTCAAAACATTATATATCATTTGAAATTTTTACCCAATTGAGCTCAGAACTTCAAACACGAATTCCGGGAGTTTCGTATGGCAAAATTCGACACCGTTTTTCCCAGGTAACTTCCCATGCCCTGCTCTTCCATTTGCATGTAAATTTTTTAAATTTTCATGGTCAAAATCAATTTCTAGGTCATTCTAAGATAGTCTCTTTGGCTCACGTGGAAATCGAGGATTTTTTCGCGTATAGGGTTGGCTATATGCGGAAAAATGGCCCAAAGTCGCATACATATGCAGTTGTTTTGCAAACAGTTGTGTATGCGGCCGCGTTTAAGGTTTTGTAAGACAAAGAATGACCAAAACTCAATGTAAATTTGTAGGATGGTTCTAGAATGGAGGGAGAGAGAACACATGGATGTAGAAGAAGCTGTACGGGGCGATCTAGTGGCTCAACAAGCTCTTCATGCATGTGGGCTATAGAAGTTTTGGTGTCTTGGGGATTAAGGGCCAAACCAAGACTATTGCAGATGCTAGTATACTAATGGGATCCTGACTTAGAGTCTTTCCATATCGACGGGATGTCCCTCACTATAGAGGTGGATGACATATATTTCATTACAGGATTGTTCTGATGGGGAGAAGTGGTGAACCTACGTTCTCACGGGCCCGGAGGTGGCCTCACCATTGATGAGTATATTGCTGTATACTATTATTCAGACACAGAGAAGGTTGGGAGTTAGATCTTAACAAACTCCATATAGGTACTAGGCCGGAAGGCCATAATACTGACACTCAGTAGGATAGTAGGGCTAGCCTCACTCCACCAGGCCTCACGACCCTTGATGTTCTATGCAGTGGAGTGCATGAGACCCACAGTTTATTATTGGAGTACTGCGCTGTTGAGTAACATGAAGCAATAGCATAGCAACTGCAAGATGGGTAGGGTACGAAACTTCGGTCTCAGCAGTATACTGAGCACGTTCTTCTTTGAGTGTGTTTCGAGGCTCAGCCCTAGAGTTGATATTCCTCCTCACGAGGTTCAAGATCTGGCCCAACGACATTGGGCATATGTGATGCACAGACTGGGCGGAGGTAGGGTGTCTAACCCCTACCCAGCTGATTTCTTTCCATGGTGGCGGTGGTAGATATCTGCCATCGATGATTACCCCTATGCAGGGATATATTTTCGGGGAGATCCCAACATGCAACTACCACCAAGATCAGCATATGGTGACATTGGTAACGAATCCCAACCCTCTTTTTAAGTTTTTTGAATTATTTAATTTCTTTGTGTTTTTTGATATATGGAACCAAAAGACATGTTTTTGCATGACGACACATAGTGACAATCTGTCATATGTATGCAGATGTAGGACCATGGTGGCCTAATGGTTTACCTCATCATAGACGAAGGGGATGAGGAGATGACATTATGGGTGTGGATGTAGAGCGAACGCTCCAAAGTATCCACACAAACTTTATGCGGTTGACACATAGGGTACCCATGGCGCAAGTCGAGGACTTGCCTGAGGCCATGCAGCGTCAGGTGGTGGTACCATGAGCATGGGTGCAGTTGTTTCGATGGCTAGCTAGAGCCGTGGTGACTTTCCACGATCAGAACCTCCCTCCTCCTCCCCAGGCTTAGATGCCTGGGAGTGACACATTTTTCTACTACCGTGTATTATATTTTGGTGGCTCGGAAGCCCCATTTTTGTATTATGACACTTATGTATTATGACGCCACATTTTGGATGTTTAATGAAAAACTTCTATGATGATCGATTTTATTTATTTACATCTGTAAAAATGTATGTTTGTGATGAGCTTATGGTCTGTGAAACAAATGCCAATCTAAAACATAGTTAGCATATGAGTCAGCAACTTGATTATAAATTCTTGGAACATGTATGTATGTTATGTTGTCAAATTGTTGTTCTCACAATATCACACGTAAGAATATTCGTAATAATGTTGGATCCCTAACATGATATAATCCATTTAGCTATGACACTATTAACTGCGAATCAAGACGTACCTCAAGAGAGAGAACACCATGTGAAATGGCACCCCGTAGAAGCTCGATAACGACACTATATTTAGCAACATTATTTAAAGAGGGCCATAAACATACGCCTCCTGAAGACAATACCTGACCCATAGGAGTATAAATCACCCAAGCAGCAGAGGCTAAGTGTTGAGTGTGACGGCTAGCACCATCAACGAATACTATATAGATGGAAGACTCCATTGACATCTGCCATAAAAAACGAAAGCTAATCAGCAAACCCGATCACCATAAGAAAAACCTAACTATGAAAAATACTGTACAATAATATACAATAATCAGCCCTGGTTGATGATCATGCATAGTACTTTTTAAGATAGAGCCCATTTCTAGGCTCTGCCAAGGCTGTCCCCTCGTAATCTACTAGCTCATAGTCGCCCTTCTCTAACACACGTTTGATGACGTAAGGACCATGCCACATGGGGTTAAAATTTCCTGCCCCCAAGGGTTCTTTAGCTTGATCCCACAAAAGGATCAAATCTCCTTCACTAAACTTCCTCGAATGGACAGATTTATCATACTGGTCCTTAATGCGACGCTTATTTACTTCTAGAGCCACTAAGGCATCTCGGCACTGCTCATCAAGCTGCTCTAAGTGGACCAAGCGTTCCTCCAATGGGGAAGTGTCTGGTAAAAGCTCTATGGCTAGCTTCAATGAAGGGATTTCGCATTCAATCGGCAAGACAGCCTCCACTCCATGTACAAGCTGATATGGAGAAAAACCGATGGCAGTCTTAACCGTGGTTCTATAAGCCCACAAAGTAGGATATAACATGATATACCAGTTGGTCTTGCTTTGTGCGATGGTTCGTTGGAGAATGGACTTAAGTGATTTGTTCACTGCTTCAACCTGTCTATTCGCTTGAGGGTAATAAGAAGAGGAATGCTCCTACTTATACCCTAACTTTGAGGCCAAATATTCCATCATTTGATTCTAAAAGTGCCTACCATGGTCAGTGACAAGCTCCTTCGGAATACTGAACCAAGTAATGATCTGGTTGAATACGAAATGCCCAGATGTCTCACCGTCGGATTTAACCGTGGGCATAGCCTCAGCCCATTTCGCGAAATAGTCAACAACCACTGTAATATGATGATGCCCCCCAGCTGAAGCTAGGTAGCAATCCATGAAATCAATCCCCCACTTAGTGAAGGGACCAGCAGAGATAATCGAATGTAACGGGGCAGGATGTGAGCGCATATTGCGTGCAAACACCTGGCAAGGGTGGCACTTCTTGACCGCATTGACACAATCTTTAAAGATCGACGGCTAGAAATAACCCGCTCTCAAGATTTTTTGGGTTGTAGAAATCTCAGATAAATGACCACCACACGCCCCTCCGTGGCAATCATTCAACACAAGCTCAGCCTCCTCATGAGTTAAACAATAATGTAAAATGGAATCTACCCCATGGTGGTACAATGTGTTATCCACTATAAGGTAGTTCTTGGATATGTGACGTAACCGTCGTCGTTCATCTTGTGAAAGGTGAGTAGGGACCTTCAATGTTTGTAAATGTATGATGATATCCCCATACCATGGATCCAAATTTGAGATGAGGAAAATGTGCTCATCGACAAACTTATCTTCGCAAACTTCCGCCTCCTCCTCGCTTGGGAAATCAGATATAAGCTTCGCAAAAATCAACGATTTTTTCAATTTTGCTGAAACAAACTCGAGATCGAATTCTTGCAAGATGGCAATCCACTTATTATACTTTCCTCTGATCATCCTTCTAGTGAGGATGAACATAAATGGATTGACATGGGCTACCACCAAGGTCTGGCGAAGGAGAATGTAGTGTCTCAATCTTTGAACCGCATGAACGACAGCTAAGGCAAGTTTCTCCACATGGGAATAACGGATCTCCGCATCTAAAAGGTTTCGGCTCAAATAATATACGACATGCTCATGGAGCTCCTCATCCTCTTGAACCAAAACCATACCAATCGTCTCCATGGACACGACCACATAAAGAAAAAAGTCACGGCTATAGTCGAGTGGACTAATCACGGGGGCTAATGCTAAGGCTCGTTTAAGTGCATCAAAGGACTCCTGGGCTCGCTCATCCTAGAAAAAGGAAGGGTCCTTCTTCAAAAGATGCATAAAGCCTTTAGTCAAATTGGAAAAATTAACCACGAATCTCCGCAAGAAATTTTCCATGCCTTGCAAACATTAAAGATGTCTAATGTTTCTCGGGGAAGACAATTGAAGTATTTCCTCAACCTTTAAGGGATTGACTCTTATACCCTCCTTGGAGACAATGAACCCTAACAAGAGACCAAACTTCATGAAAATGATGCATTTATGAGGATTTAACCTAACCAAATAATGGCGGCATCTTTCAAACACTAATATCAAATGGTAGGAATGACGCATCCTCTGATGAGAATGAGCAGGAAGGTCATCCAAAAAGAATTCAATAATCAATTTGAGATCATGGAAAATCAAGGTCATAGCCCACTGAAATGTAGCTCCGACATTTTTAAGGCTGAAAGGAATCTTTCGATATGCAAAGGTACCCCAAGGACAAATAAAGGCAAATTTATGTTGGTCCTTGGGTTTGATCTAGATCTGATTGTATCCAGAAAAGATGTCCATAAAGGAAAATACCTCGCTTCCCACACACTCATCCAAGATTTGATCGATAAATGGTGTGGGAAAGTTATCCTTAGGACAGGCACGATTCAAGTCACGGAAATCAGTGCATATATGGATCGCTCCCTGCTTCTTATCAACCAGAACGAGGTTTGACACCCACTCCATCAAGGGAACATGATAGATAAAACCACCATTTAACAGTTTTTCTACCTCATCCTTAATCGTGGGTGCTTTTCTAGGATTCACTGCACGCAAGTGTTGTCGAATAGGATTAGCATTGGGATAAGTTTTAATTTCATGTTCAACGGTGCGAGGGTCGATACCTGGCATTTCCTTGTATGACCAAGCAAATATATCACGAAACTCTTTAAACGGCTTGGTATACTCCTGAATCTCATCATGGGAACATTCTTCCCCAATATAGACATTCTCAATCTTGCCAGGCTCATGAGAGATATTGATAGGGATGGTAGGAGATATATTCGCCATGTTTCCATCAGCCATCAGACCAGGAGAGCGTAATGGAACCATGGGACTACTAATTCTCTCACTAAGAATCTCCCAAAAGTTTTCACACTCCAAACGGTCAAGCTCAGGAAGAAAATAAGATCTATGATGTAACTCTTCCCAAGGTGGCTCAACCCCAGACATGGCCTCAATAATAGCTTCATCTGATGGAAAAACACTATCAAGGCAATCATGTGCATGAGAAGACTGAACTGCCCATGTAGGCAGCACATATGGGTCCTCCTCCTCCATCCATGAAGAGGAAGGACTAGGCTTTGCAACACATTCAAGATTCGCATGATATGCTATCATTGCTGCAGGCAATGACATGTCTGTTTTGATAGGCTTACTCAAAGGACTCAGTGTAGGAAGGATCCAAGGATCTTCCATATGGGTTGTGCGAAAAGACACCGAAAATAATGAAGATGAAGCCCCACCGGAACTAGACCCGATCATAAGAACGGGTGCAGGACAACCAAAGGTTTGGCATAAGGGATGGATACATGCCAACACCCACACTCCCAGTTGCCGGCTGAGAATGATCGATAATTGGGATAGAAGATATCGATGATGTAGTAACACTCGGATTTTTGAATGATGTCTAATCAATCGTAACAATCTTCCCATTAAATAGAAAGCATACAAATCAAAATAGAGAAGAAGCTATGGCTTGCATACTATACATCCAATTCCTGCCCAGTAACAGATTGTAATCAAGGGGCGCGTCAACCACCTCGACCTCGATCATGACAGTCTTCCCTCCCAAACGGACCTTAAGAGAAGGAAGAATTCCATGCGGCCGAAATGATATACCATCAAAAGAAGTCAACATGGTAGCAGATTTAGACAACTCGGGGGAACCCAGACCCTTCCAACATGACAAAGACATCATAGAAGCAGCAGCGCCTTCGTCAATCATAGTGTGTTTGACGGTCATGTTAAGACATTCTACATGAATCAAGAGAGACACATAGTAAGGAAAGTGAGGCTGTAGTCCCGTAGTTTCAAATTTGATGACGGAGGAAGAGTTATCATCGTTAACACCAAGAGCAAAAAGCAAAGCCTTCCTTTGTGAAGGACAACTCTGAAGTACTTCAAGCATAGACATCACACAAGGAATGTGACCCAAATCCTCGACAACTGAATAGTTCTGGGTGGCTCGAGCATTAGGATTGTGTCCCGAGCGCTTTAGGACTCCCTTAGGAATGTGAAGTGCAACTTCGAGTTTATCAACAGGATTTTCAATATGCAAAGGAATCCCAGGTGGAGCAGGTTCCTTTCCAAGGTCTGGTTGTGACGAACCATATTCCTTTGCATGAGTCACAACCTTAGTAGCATGCACCATGTTGATGCAACCATGACCACTACTGGCTTTCGGTGGATCTTGATCTCCACCAGACTGATCATGGGTCCTTGAGTTCATGTTTTGATTATGGGGTAAAGGGTTGGTCAGCACAGCTGGGCCCTATGCTATGAACCTCGAGGCGTCTTCCATATGAGGGCACAAGTGAGTGAGGTGGTCATCCTTACACAATTTTCAAGGAAACTTAACCTTACGTTTATACTGCTTGTCCCCCCCAGCATTGCAGGCATTCTTGTCATTAAAATCGGCATTTTTATTCCTATTCCCACCCTTACAATTGTTCTTACCCTTTTTCTTATTCCTTCCAGGTTGCTGGTTACCCTTCTGGTCCGACGATTGCACCGAAAGCACATTCGCCGTTTGGGTGGGTTGAGACAAAGCCGTGGCTTATCCTGAGGCATATTGGTTGATAGACAATTGACTCACTTGTTGCACAACTGAATCCGTAGGTTTGGTACTCATACAACCAACAATGCCATCGGCATGTGGTCCAGGTTTGACCTTAGGGTCGAAACTAGAACGCAGAGCGTTAGGAATGATCTCATATAACAATCCGGATTGAGCATAAATCAAATCCAATTCCTTCACCCTAAAAATGGCTTGTTCCTTGTTTTGAACTCCGGACGCAGAAACATCCTTCACCATATAAGGTAGTAACGATTTAACGAACCACTCGAGGAGAAACTCTGGTAGTATGAATGCTTTAATCAATCTCTTTCGTCTATGCCACTCTTGGATATGGTCCGAGATATGTGTGGCTTTGTCTTGCTGAAATGTCGACAAGAGTTATGTACCAAAATCGTAATGCACTGGTAGTTGGAAGTGATTAAGAAAATTAATAGCTAGGTCATCGAACAAAATGAATGCCCCCCTAGGTAACTCTATGTACCATTTTGCTGTAGGCCCGGTGAGGGTGCGTTGAAACAGCCTTAAATAGATCGAATCATTGTGTAAGGAATTAGAAGAGCACTAAAGGTGAAATGTAGTAACATGTTCACTAGGATATTCTCTTGGTTTGCCCTCTAATTTGGGAATGTTCGAGGGAAGCTTGGTAGGGACAGCCGGCCAAGCTGGGTCATGAGATACCGGATCGTTCATTAGTCTCGACAAGTCAGGTAAATTTAACATTGCGAGGAAAGGGAGCCTAGGTTGAGAATGTCGATGCCATGCTCCCTGATAGTTTTGGTTCACATAAGATTGATTACTATAACCACCATGGCCATGGCCATAGTATCCTCCTCCCATTTGACACATGTAGGGTGGCATGGAAGCACCATAATGTGGTGTACCTTGACTATTTGGAGCTACAAAGCCATAATTTAGGGAGTAAGTGGGTTGTTGATACCTGTACCCATAAGGTGAATAACTCTGTCCATACTGCGGTCCATAATATTGTCCATGAGAAGCTCCATAATATGTCCCATGGGATGTCCCATGAGAAACTCCATAAGTAGGAATATGGGGAACTCCCTGCGTTAGACCATAGGATGTTCCAGAAGTAGGAATATGACCTCTCGAGACAACAGGAGGTACTTGAATCTGAGTCAAAACTATGCGAGTAGCAATAGTACAAACATGACTAGTAGCAACATTCCGACCCGAAGGACCATGTGAATGAGGGGCAGGAATAGCATTCGAAGAACTAGGAATAGAGGATAAAGGGACATGTGAAGTGATGTAAGTGGTATTCTCTATAGTCACTCATCTTGGTTCTGGTATCCGAATAGGACAACTAACACTAGGTTTAGGATGAACATGTGATGTAGCCTCCACCACCGGGATGGAGGGTGGAATGTGACTCATGCTCCCAACTCTCTCCACATGGAAAGGAATAGGAGTGCCCCCAGGCGTAGTGTTAGGTTCAAAATCCGACTCGGCATGGTGTGCTGGATCATGTGTAGGGATACCAGACATGCCATAACTAACATAAATAGTGCTCACAGGTTCATGATGAGTCTCGTCGCTCAACATCCAATACCGACGACCTGTGAATGAGGGATCATACCTAGAGTGTGGAGGTATATCAGGTGAAGGATCGTACCTAGAGTGTGTAGGTATATCAGGTGAAGGATCATATACAGGAGTAGGATCTTGTTCCCCAACCTCATGAGGTGGATAAGACAACTCAAGAATTTCATCCTCATGATCTCCCATCGTGTGTGAATCAATGTGAGAAGTAGTCCACCTGGACTGTCTGTTTCTCTCTCCCAAAGGAGGAGGATATGTAGAAGGCATAAGTCCTGCTAAACGATGAGAACGGTGAAGTACCCCACCCGAATCCACAATGACTCATAAAATGAAAGAGACTCTTATAATTATGCAAACCCTAAGAAAGCTAGTGTGCACAAAGCATACGCCTATATAATCTAAATCCAATCACAAGCAAACAAGGGTAGGATATGTGAGCTCCTGAATGAAGCAGGTATGTCTACCTAGGAGAGGCTTGAGACTCCCATACGCAACAAGCGGAGGTTCGTAACCAATTATTGTGGCCCTCAGCTTCAATGCATATAGCGACTGTGCTATCCAACCCCAACCTAGTCGGGACACCTGCAGAATAACCCCTGCGAAATACCCCCTCGATAACCTAGGTAAGGCAACTAAGGCCACCTCAATATAATCAATGCTCAGGCGGACAGTCGCAGGCGGGATTGACCGTATGGGCAGTGTAGCAAAGTCCAAAACTCTCGAAAGAGCCCCCAGATACGAATACAATCCTAGAAATATCTCCAGTGCTAATCAGTTATGACTAGGGGTCATCCCAATCAATAACTGCTCACACTGCCTCGTGCTTGACTCCCTTGTAAGAGGAGGATCCTGAGAAACACTAATTATACCAAGGAATTTCACACTCTCACCTGGACAGACACATACATGTTGTTGTTTAGTGGTCTTGGAGAATTTACTCACAATGAACTATTCCAAGACCCTAAAACCTAATCTTGTTGGTGTACCCTATAAAAGAAAATAGTGTAATCCATTTTAATTAAGCGTTGATTTTATTTGGCTTATTACTCAAAAAGGTAGATGATCGTGCAACCAATGGTGTTATGACGCAACATGAAGTAATATGCACACCTAACAATCAATGCAAATGCATTGTGTCGAATGAAAAACAGGGCATGCTACTACATGAAATGCAAAATTTTATTCAAATGACAGATGCAATCATTCCTATATGAAATCCTGACTAATACTTCTCTAAGAAAACCTAGTGCAATTACCATGCAAAATGCAAAGTGCAATGATGCCTAATGACGCAAAGAAGCAAATATTTTTGGATTTTTTGAATAAAAATGAGGTAATAAAGCAAAAGAATGACTCTACCAACCCCAGACTCTGCAAGCACTATCAAACAGCACCCACGCAAAGCACTAAGGTAAAAGAGACCTAATGCACTAATCCCAAAACAAAAAATCAAAAATACAATGACAAGAACATTCTTAAAAAAAAAATTTACCCTAAAAAGCGTCTCTGGTCAGAAACAGAGGTGTATACAGACTCTAGAAGCATCTAAGGGGACTCAACAATCATCAAAACTCACCCAGCAACACTCAATCTTCCTCTAAAAGGAAAAACTCAGGGCATACGCGACTATGTGTAGAAAACCCACGTATATACGCGGATATCTCAATCAAAACTGTGTGTACACGCGACTGTGAGGCAAAAAATCGTGTACAGGAAGAAAAAGAGATAAAAATGAACGCAAACAGATAAGCTGAGACAAAATTCACTCCTATCAAACACTACCAGGAAAACATGCCCCCATACCCAACTCAGAAACAGAGAAATCAGAGCAATTCAAGAACATTGAATGCCGATAAAAACCCCCAAAGGAAAAATGACTAGGAACTCCCCAGCAGAGTCGTCAATTCTGTCATGGAGAGAAATTCCTATGGCTTGGGGTACCACATCAGACAGATTAACTCTAGAAATCAATCCTTCCCTATATGCAAGAGAAAACAAACATCTAACACTAAAGGATCTCGATTCATACCTTATTCCGGACGGTTGATGTAGATCCCCGTTGAGCTTTTCCACTCTCGCTTGTATTAGCAATTTGCTTCCTCAACATTCAGCAAACAAGACAAGCATGCTATATATAATTGTGTTAGACCTACTCTAGCATATATAATCAATAACATATAAGCATTTACAAGCATCCATGGATCAAATACTCATTTAAATACACATTATTGGACAAGAAAAGATATTTCTATTGATATAAAACATAGATTACAATAGCGACAACCTCTATCGGCACGTCTGCGAATCGAAGAAACTGAGTCCCCCACTTGGGAATCCACCACTTCAATCCTCCATCTCTCGATAGCAAGCTCACAAGAAAAAGGCAAGCTTGGGAAGAACACAAAGTGCTCCAAGGGACAAAGGGATGCAGACTCAAGTATAAGCTTCGACAACAATGGACTATAGTTTTCTATCTCTTCAATTCCTCCCCCTTCAATGTGTCCAAAGGGTTCCTTATATAGCTCTTCAATGGGGTAATGGAAGGTCAAATCCGGGTGATCTCAAGGCATATGGAAGGCCAAGAGACAAGTGACTCGGATCCACATCAAGGAAAACTCCAAAACCATTTGGCCTTTTGCACACATCCCGATGTATGCAGGTTTAAGGGTCAAATCTGTGTATATACACAAGAAAGGGATTAAAAGTCGCGTATGGCAATTATTGCATGTTTTTAGGGATGGTCTTGGAAACATCAAAGGTGAAAAAATGGTGCATGGGGTATAAAGTGTTTGCAGAGGGATAGGGAAGGCCATAAAGGTGTGATCCACCATGTGTGGTAAAATCAGCTATAACAGAAGAGTCGTTAAGTATTTCCATTGTTCGTTATGTTTTTGATTTCTGAGTTCTGAGGTCGGAAAGATGGAAAGTGGAAGGCGAAAGAGCCGTTAAGTATTTTTGTCGCCCATTATGGTTTTGATTTCCAATTTTGAGGTTGGAAGGGCGGAAAGCGGAAGTGTGGAAGGTGAAAGGCTAACAATTCACTTCGTTGAGCCTTTGAGTTTCCGAGTTCTGAGTTCTAAGGCCGAAAATGAGGAAAGCAGAATTTTGGAAGGCGAAGGCGAAAGGCGAAGTGCGAAAAAGGATAGTTCCAATGTGGAAATGATCATTCTAGTCCCAGAATGAATCTGTCAAGGGTGGAAATGACTTTCTAATTGCTTAAGGGGATTCATGTACAAAAGTTTAACGTTGTTTGTTATTTTAGCCTAAGGTTAATTTGCTATGAAAGGTTATAGCCAAATACATGTGAAAGAATTTTTGTGGTTGAAAAATTATATATATATATATATATATATATCGATTATTGGGGGATGTTACATATGGTATTAGAGCTACAGGTTCAACCTTATCGCCTTTTGGGGAACATCTAGTTTCGCTGCACTACGAAAAATTCTGTTCTAAATATTTGTGTTGGAATGTTTGTGTATCAACAAGAATTGTTCTGTAACAGGGTACAGTGATGTCCTCACAAAATGAACAGGAGTACCCACCTGAAGAAGGTACTCTAGAATCTCACTAAATGTAGCCAAAACTAGAGCATTCTGAAGCTAGCCAGGTACTTGAAACCGTGAAGAATTTGATAGTGGAATTGCAAAGCTTCAAAGCAGAAAATGATCAACTAAAAAGGGCTAAAAAAAAACAACATAACCTGAATGAAATATTATTGCAAAGCTTGTAGGAGAGGAACAATGGAGAAAAACCACCCGTAGAAGCAGAGAGGGACCCGGAAGTTGGGAACAGTGCCAAAAGAAAAAGAAGTTCCTCCGAGGAAACTCAAAAATTTGGAAATCAAGCCCGGAGAGCGGGTAAGAAAAATCTGGACCACCTGGAAGGAGAATTCAAGAAAATTAAACCCACTAGTTTTGATGGGGAATCAAGGACCGAAGAAGAAGAGGAAGCTTGGTTGCTGGACATTAAAAAGTACTTTCAAATATACAACTACTCCAACAACATGAAGTTAAGTATGGAAGTTTATAACCTGAAGGGAAAGGCCAGTATTTGGTGGCAATACCTAAAGATATCCCATGGATTAAAGGAGAAGAACCTGTAATGGTTAGAGTTCAAGAAACTCTTCAAGAAACAATGTTTATCAAAAAGCTATTATGAAAGAAAGACCAAAGAATTTTATGAATTGAAACTTGGTTAGATGACCATGGAGGATCTCATCAATAAATTTATAGATCTGTTATGGTTCGTGCCATACATTAAAGATGAAAAGGTAAAAATCCAGTGATTCTTAAGATTCCTGCCACAGTTTTACAAAGATCAGATTGAATTTGATAACCCCAAGGCGTTGGATGGAGTGTTAAGAAAAGAAAGACCATGCTTTGAGCAGTATAAACAAAGGAACGACCTCTCCAAATCCTAGAAGGAAAATAAGCGAAAAAAGTTCAATCAGCAGAATAAGGGCTTCCGGCCACCACCCTTTAGAAAGATGGCAAGGAATCCTCAAGGAAGTTCCTACAACAAAAATGGACAATTTTAGCGTAAGGACAATAAACCTGTGCAACTTGGACCAAAAGGGACTGCTGGAACCCCTAAAGAACCTTTGAAGTGTTGGGAATGAGAAGGTCCTCATGTACTAAGGAACTGCCCACTCCTCGATGAGTCCAACAAGACTGTACACAACCTGCAAGAAGCTTCCACTATGGGAGAAATTGGCAAGAGTTTCCATCGGATCAATGCAACTCTTGAAGATCAACAGGAATATCATCAATCTGCAATCATGGAGATTGAAGGTACTATTTCTAACCAAAAGATCTCTATATTAATTGATCTAGGAGATACTTTAAGTTACATCACTCCTAAAATGATGGAGAATCGTCAGCTCACCAAGGACGTAAGGCATGCAAAGACTTGGTCAGTCCAACTGGCCACCGAGCAAAACAAAAGGTAACTGAGTTTATTACTAACTGTGAAATTTCAATACGTGATCATGTAACTAGGATCAATTTGAATGTTATACCTCTAGGGTCATATGATATGATTATTGGCATGGATTGGTTAAAGAAGTATAAAGTA
The DNA here is from genome assembly GCA_001517045.1 of Pseudotsuga menziesii. Classification (NCBI taxonomy): domain Eukaryota; kingdom Viridiplantae; phylum Streptophyta; class Pinopsida; order Pinales; family Pinaceae; genus Pseudotsuga; species Pseudotsuga menziesii. The sequence continues at coordinate 648,068 of LPNX010890237.1, read as the reverse complement.
ATATTAAATTGCTTTGATAAAACCTTTACTTATGTGGCTGAAGATAAAATTGTTAGGAAGGTAAATGGTTTTAGTAAGCATGTTTCCTTAAGGAAGATATCTGCCTTGCAATTGAAGAAGTGTTTGAGGAAGGGCTATAAGCTCTATGCAGTAAAGGTTGCTGACCCATTCCTTAATGAAAAACCAACATCTGTAAGGGACCACCCGATGTTAAATGAATTCATTGATGTGTTCCTAGAAGAGATACTTGGACTGCCCCCTCAAAGAGAAATAGATTTCTCCATCGAAATCATAACTGGGTTTGCTCCAACATCCAAAGTTCCTTATCGAATGATTATCCTTGAGTTAACTGAATTAAAAATCTAGTTACAAGAACTACTAGATAAGGATTATATCAGGCCTAATGTATCACCTTGGGGAGCCCCAGTTTTATTTGTCAAGAAGAAGGATGGGACTTCAAAACTGTGCATAGACTACATACAACTAAATAAAGTGACCATAAAAAAACAAGTATCATCTGCCTCAGATTAATGATCTGTTCAACCAAGTAGGGGGAGAAAGAGTCTTCTCCAAGTTGGATTTGAGATCTGGTTACCACAAGATCAGGATTAAGGAGGAATATGTTAACAAAACAGCCTTTAGAACTCGTTATGGGCATTACGAATTTGTACTAATTCCTTTCGACTTAACCAATGCCTCTTCCACATTTATTTTCCTGATGAATAACATCTTTAAAAAGTATTTGGATCAGCTCGTGTTAATTTTCATTGACGATATCTTGATCTACTCAAGGACAGAAGAAGAATATCAACAACACTTGAGAATCATGTTGCAAACCTTAAGAGACCAGTAGCTATACGCTAAGTTCGAGAAGTGTGAATCCTTCAAGAAAGAAATTCAATACTTAGGACATGTCATCTCTGAAAAAGGGATTGTGGTGGATCCATAGAAGATAAAATCAATTCTGTAATGGTCTATTCCTAAGGATGTCGCTGACATTCGATATTTCATGGGACTCACCGGGTACTACTTGAGGTTCATCCAAGGGTTCTCAAATATAGCCTATCCTATTACTTCCTTAAAGAGAAAGGGGGTAAATTTTGAATGGTCTGTAAAGTGTCAAGAGAGATTTGAAAATTAAAAATACCATTAACCATGGCCCTAATCCTAAAGGTGGATGACCCATATAAGGAATACACAGTATGTGCTGATGCTAGTAAGGAGGGATTGGGAGGAGTACTATATCAGGAAGGGCATGTGGTGTGTTACGAATCTCGCAAGTTGAAGGATCATGAACGGAATTATGTAGTGCATGATATAGAATTGGTAGTAGTAGTACATGCCTTAAAGATGTGGTGTCACTACCTGTTAGGGAAAATTTTGATTTTATTGACAGATAACACCTGGGTAAAGCATCTGTTTACTCAGCATGGACTTAATGCCAGAAAAACACGATGGATGTGCTTCTTAAGAGAATTTGCCTTTGAAGTGAAGCATATCAAAGGTAAGGAAAATAAAGTGGCTGATGCACTCAACCAAAGAACTCACGAAGTATATGCGATCACCGTGAGTCAACCAAAAGGTGGTATATGAGTAGAATAAAAATATCTAGCATCAATGATGCTAAATATGGAAATCTACTGAATAAATTGACAGAAGAGGTAAATATGAATGGGTCAGAATTCAAAGTAGATCAGAAAGGATTAATTTGGTTTAAAAGAAGAATATACATGCCATATGTTGCATATTTAAAAATTTTATTTTGAATGAAATGCACAAACCTACTTATGCAGGGCACCCTGGTTACCAAAAGATGATAACAACCCTTAGGAAGCAATTTTTTTGGCCTAATTTGAAGGTAGACCTAGTTGATTACCTATCTAAATGTTTGGAATGTCAACAGGTGAAGGCTGAACACCAACATCTAGCAGGTTTGTTACAATCCTTACCAATTCCTGAATGGAAATGGGAGGTAAAATATTTGAATTTTATCATAGGTTTGCCTTTGACTCAAAAAAACATGATTCAATTATGGTTGTGGTTGATAAATTAAGCAATTTTGCTCATTTTATACCTATGAAATCAACTTATAAGGCTGTCAATGTTCTAGAAATATTCCCAAGGAGATATTTCGATTTCATGGAGTGCCAAAGATGTTAATTTTTGACCAAGATGTGAAGTTTACATCCAATTTTTGGAAGTCATTATTTGCAGGGTTGGAAACCAAGATAAACTTCAGCACTGGCTATCGCCCTGAAATAGATGGGAAAAAAGAATGAGCAATCCAAGTCATTGAGGACATGTTAAGGATGTATGCCATGGAAAGACCCACAAATTTGGAAGACTATCTGCATCTAGAAGATTTTGCATACAATAATGGCTACCAAGATTCTGCCAAGATGAGTCCATTTGAGATCTTGTATGGAAGGAAGTGTGATACCCTTGTTAGTTGGGATAGCCATGTGGATCATTTGATGGTAGGAATTAAAATGTTGCAAGACGTGGAACAAATTGTTTGGGAAGTACATAAGACTTTGAAGGTGGCCCAGGATCGCCAAAAGAGTTATGCTGACTTGAAAAGACATCATAAAGAGTTTTTGGTCAGAGACCTTGTTCAGGGATTATTTTAAGGAACCATACATATTTAAAAGTGTATAAATGTTGGTGAATCTTACCAATTCTTAAAACACCATCTATAAAATGTTTGGCGATATTTTTCAAAAAGTATTTTAATTTCCAAGGATTTTATATCATTTATATAATAATTTGGTGACTTTTAGGGTGAAAAAAGTTTACGCCATCAAAATTGGGTGAAACAGGGCTTCAAAAATTGCAAAATGGTGAATCTTTTTTTCGAGAAACCCCCCTAAAAATAGCCCATGGGCTAAATTTCGCCCCTCAAATTATCCCTGACCATTTTTAGCTCCGAGTCAAGCCCAAAAGGAGCTCCCTAAAAATGGGAAGTTGCACTAAATTAGCACCATGGTTATGTGCACCCATTCAAGTCTTAGAAAGGATTGGACCCGTGGCATACAAACTAGATCTCCCAATACACTTAACAATTCATAATATTTTTCATATTTCATTACTTCGGAAATATGTATATCATTCCACTCACATCATTTATTAGAATGTGGTACAAGTGGAGCCAGAGGGCAAGTTTCGGTTGGAACATGTGTGCATTCTCGACAGGAAAGAAACTATGCTTCGAAATCGAGTCGTCGCTCGGGTTAAGGTGCAATGGAAGCACTTTAGCGCAGAGGAAGCGACCTAGGAATTGGAAGATGCCCTACGAAAGAAGTACCCAAGTATGTTTCCAGAAAGTATGGAAGACGTCTCAGAACACTGTGGACACTATTACTTTAAGGGGGAAAAGATGTAATATCCCCCAATTTTGTAATAATTTTGGAAAGACTATTTTATTTTTTTGTTTGAATGTGATTGAAAGAACTGGAATATGCCAATAGGTCCTTGAAGGACAAATGTAACTGAAACATTATTCTTGTAACAAAAATCTAGATGATAGGGACAACCATGTTGAATGAGGAAACTATGCATGCGAGAGTGGGGGGCGTGAAGCGTCACTCAGGAAGTTGCACCAAGCATGGGAATACCAATATGGATCTAGAATCACCCTAGGGAATCAAGAGGTAGTGGATCAGAAATTCCTGGGGGGGAATTGTCCATTATATGAAAAATACCTAGGAAAAACAAAACAGGATAAATAAGGAAGCATATGCTATGAGGCGGGACACCATGGAGTATGCTGAAAAAAGGAATTGCTTGTTGTGTGAGCACTCCCTGTTAGGCAAGTATTTCTCACTGGAGAAATGGAACTGAGTTTGAATGTCACTACTCTTGGAATGCATAGTTAGCTCGAGGGTGATTGAGGACATAGATATATGTACCTAATCTATGGTTGGGTGGAACATGGTTGTTCACTTTTCATCGCGGTTCAATTTACAACAGGTTCCATTTCTGAGTATTTTTTATGCAAACCTATTAAGTTCAGGGTATGTTTGTTTATGTTAAAGAAGTGCTTTAATATAAATGAAATGATAAAATATCAGCTTAAATTTAATGAAGCTTATCAACTGTTGTACATATACGATGATGGAATGATTATGCCTTAAACTTAGTAAATTGGCAACCTGAGCAATGGATTATTGTTGTGTATAGAGTTATTTACATACTGCATGATTTTCCTTTGACTGATAAGACTAGGGTGTGTCTGTAGATGTATTTTCATATGTCTCCATATTGCTATAACAATAAGTGAATTCCTTACGTTTAGTAAGGAAAGCATTGTTGTTAAAGGGTGTGTGTGCTCTTATAAGTATCCTCTGGTTGTTCTCAAGTTTCTGCACTATTTTTCTCCTAATCACACTATCCTTATGATGCCAGGCCCTTTGTATACGGTCTTTAGATATTTTTTTACGTGTTTTTAGTTGACTCTAACCTTAGCCTAACCTCTAAGTTTAGCCAGCCCAACCTATGGCCTCTCTAACGCTCAATGAAGGGAAGACTCCAACTCTGTGGTGAACTAGATTTCACAAGTTTTTTTGCACACATCCCCACAGTTAACTCCCCTGCTAGTTAAATCCACAGAATTCTTATGGACTGTCAGATCAATGGTGTACCTAAAATTCCTTAAAGCGGATTGTATAAAAATTCCCCACACACCAAGAGTTGTTAACTGCCCTACTAGTTAAATCCGTGGAATACTTGAGTACTGCCAGATATAGATCAATGGTGGACCTCAAATTCCTTAAAGAGGATTGGATAATAATTTCATGCACCCCTTCGCCGCTAAATCCCTTTCTTGTTGAATGTGTGAAATCCGCGAGGACCGTTAGATCTGGATCGACGGTGGATATAAAACACCATAAGGCGGAGTTGATAAGAATTTTGTGCACAGCAGGATTTTGTTAATCCAAACTAGTTGTATCGACGAAATAACTCACAGTCACTGATCTTCTCTAAGAGTTGTCTCTGTCATTGATCTTAAAGGTACTTTGGCCATGAGCACTTTCGGCTCTCAGTGCTTATCTTCGACGTTATTTTGTTCAAAGAAATTATTCTCGACTATTGAGCTGATGATCTTGACCATATATTTATCAAAGATGCATATTATTTACACTCAGTAACCTTCGTGGAAATTGGTAATTGGAAGGAACAATTCCCTCTACCACTAGAAGCTTATCGTTTTAACTCTACGAAATTAGAGTCTACCTTTCTTACAGACTTATATAGTTGTTGATGGAAATTAGGGCTAATGAATGGGATGTGCTCTTATGTTTAGGATTACTTAATTATGGAGATCATTGTTGGTAGGATATGCACCTACCCTGTTTCCATCCCCTCGAACTCTTTGATTGACTTAGTTCCTGGTGAAGGATAATCCTTCTTGGTTTGAATGATTGTGACACATTGATGTTTTGGGTTGCCTATTGGTGTCATATCATTCTCTAAGAAGTTACTCACATGATGTATTTTTACCCTGTATGAAACAACCAGAGTATTTGGTCTCTGTACGAAGGCTTGGGCCTTTCCTTGAACAGAACTATCCAAGGCTTAATGAGGTTCATGAATAAACTTAGAGTTTAGAATGAGACTTGTTGTTCTTACATCTACACCCTTCCCTGTAGAAGTCCAGGCCTGTGAAGGGAAGATTGAGGGAAGGAGAGTTAAGGTGAATGAAGGGGAGGGAAAAAGACTGCAGGTGGTTGTGACAAGAAAAGTTAAGTCTTAAGAATGTTAAGACTTCCGCGATCCACGATCCGCACAACAAAAAGTGGAAAGAGGAAAAGTAGTGCTAAGTCTTAAGAATGTTAATACTTCTGTGATCCACACGGTGGAAAGCAGAAAAGAAAATTTAAGTCTTAGGAAGGTTAAGCCTTCTGCGATCCACATAGTGGAAAGTGAAATGAAAAGTTAAGAGTGTTAATACTTCTGTGACCCGCGATCCACACAACGGAAAGAGGAAAGTGGAAAGGAAAGGTTAAGTCATGAGAATGTTAAAATTTCCGCCATCCACGATCTAGGATTCGCATAGAAGAAAGCAGAAAGGAAAAGGCAGAGATGCAGATAAATGACTTCGTCATTTGTCAGTTTTTCAACTTTCGAGTTCTGCAGCGGAAGCGTAGAAGGAGAAAAGTGGAAGGAATCCGAGAGCTCTAAGGAAAAGTTGGGTTTCCAACTTTTGATTTCCACAGCAAAAAGGCAGAAGGTGAAAGTCGAAAGGTGGAAAGTAGATAAAGGATTCCATTGTTTGTTGTTTTTCTGATTTTTGAGTTCCGCAGCGGAAGGCAGAAGGTAGAAAATGGATAAAGGATTCCGTCATTTGTTATGTTTCCTATTTTCGAGTTCCGAGGTCGGAAGGGAGGAAAGTGGAAGGCAGAAGGTGGAAGGAGGAAGAGCAGTTAAGAATTTTCATCGTTTGTTATGTTTTCGATTTCTGAGGTCGGAAAGATGGAAAGCGTAAGGCGAAAGGTGGAAGGAAGAAGAGCCGTTAAGTGTTTCCGTCGCCCATTATGTCTCTGATTTCCGATTTCTGAGGTCCGAAGGGTGGAAAGCGAAAGTGCGGAAGGATGACAATTCACTTCATCGAGCCTTTGAGTTTCCGACTTTCTAGTTTCAAGGTCGGAAAGCAGAAGTGCAGAAGGCAGAAAGTGGAAGTAAAAGTGCGGAAATTATCATTCTAGTTGCAGAATGAATTTGTCAAGGGTGAAAAATACTTTTTGATTGCTTAAGTGGATTCTCATACGAAATTTCAATGTTTTTATTATTATTTTAGCCTAAGGTTAATTTGTTATGAAAGGTTATGGCCAAATACATGCGAAAGAAAATTTTTGGTTACAATTTTTTTTTATATATATACTTTTTTACATATTATTGGGGGATGTTACAAATTCTTATGTTGCTTACTACAATAGTATGCTCAGAACTTAAACACTCTTCCAATGGAAGCATTTCAATTTTTCTCAATTCCAAGCTGCATGGAAATGAAGACACTATGCTGAGGTGATTTCTCAAACATTGCGTGTGCACTAGTTTTAGGGCGTAGTCTTTTTGGTTTCCAAAAAGACTTGGTAATGAATGGATGTCTACAATGCTGATAGGATATGTTGGATCTAGCTACGGTGCTTTTCCATGAACCCAATTGATTAGAAATTTGGTACACCACACCTATTCTATTATAAACTACTTACAACACAAAATAATCAATCCTAATTCAAGCTGTTGCACACAATTTAGAGAAAATTACGATGAACAAGAATAGGGATTCTAATTAAAGTCATGTACATTAGTCATTTCAACCAATTAGATCTACAAAATTTCTAAATTTGTCGAAATTGATTTGGAAAAATAACTTAAAATGGATGAATAAAGGTAGTAATATTTTCCATAGCTTACCAATATGGTGTCAGAGCACTGGAATGAACAGTAAAACATAGAAGGATTGCAAGAACCAAGCACAGAGTAGGCTTTCAAAAATGAACCTGGTACATGTTTTCTCTTGTATCTGAAACTCCTAACTGCATTGCCATGTTACATAAGATGAATGGCAGAGTAGTTACCCAATTCAACTTGTTTTCTTTCAATCATCTAGTACATTTGCATATCATTCAGTTCAATGGAAACATTCACCAGATGTCTACATAAGATATTTTCACAAGTACTCAGTTCATTACAAATGTCCGTAGCCCTTTATTCAAGAAGAGCGAGTGAATTTGAGACCTTCGGCAAAGCCAATCGATACCATTTTGAAACCGATTTAGTTCATTTTTTGGTCAGGCATACCATTTGGCATTTGGGTGAGTTGATAAGTGGCTTGATGATACCATTTGGAAGCTGGTTGATGATTTAATTGATTACAACCTTTGGAATCAAGAAATTGACAAAAATACATGTCTCATGGCTTAAAACATATTAATGATCTCATATGCCATCGTTGGATTTCATACTTTTGAATAGTGCGATGTATGACCGATTTTATTGATCATCACGTGACTTGGAAACTTTGGTATGCTCCGATGTTTTATAGTGATACTCAAAACTTTGGTGCATGTGCAATGAGTCCAATATGCAATGTATCACATTGTTTCACCCTTGGGTTCATTCTTTGGAAAATTTAAATCTATTTCTTAAAATAATTAATATCATTCTGTCTACCTGCCACGTATTCATGTGCACTCAAATACTCTGACAAATCCTAGGTAAATATCAGTAATTTCATAATGCTACAATATAATTTCATAATTTCATAAAGCTACAAGATATAAGTAAAAAAAATACAAAGGTCTGCATAAACATTGATAAAAAACAATTATAAAGGTCTGCAATAATATTGATAAAAGAAGTAGAAAAATATGGATACTAACTTTATTTTAAGTCACACTGATAGCGCTCTATAGAAATATTAATCAAGAAGCTTATTTATTTTCAGGAATTTATATTTAAAAATGTTATAAATAGTTCTATTTACTTTATTATAAATTTAAAGCTATTTATTTATTTATTTTATGCAAGATGGAAAAATTTCAAGAGGTTGTCACCCAATGCCGAACATTGCAACATTATCCTGGTGTTTTGTTTTTTGCTTCAGCTCTTGTCCGTATTGTGAGTCAAAATGCATTTCGAAAGCACCTTCTCCATTCCAATCTACTTGTCGTGTGAGCACCTTTGTGCTTGCCTTGGAGTGGCATGAAGTTCTATGCATTTTCTCCTTTTTTTCACGTTCATTATCTATGTGTTGTTAAGGTTTGCCAGTAGTGCACTTATTCTGCTTGTTATTAAAGGAATTTTCTTATTGCATATGTGTTAAGGTCTATCAACTCCTTATTAATGATATAACAACTACCTAGGCGTTGGGCACTTTTCCCTAGATCATTATATTGAGGAGCGAGCCATTGATCCCTTGGAGAGAAAGTGCTTGGACTCATTCACACTATTTGGAGGAATTTATTGGTGTATCTAGGATTTGAAACTTCATTATGTAAAGACGAAACCTCATCTACTACCAAATCTTGGTTCCATATGTTCTGAAGTGCTTCAATGCCTACAGTTGTAATGCAATACAACAACATTTGTAAAGTTGTATAACATGGATTCCATAGGACAAGACATTTGTCAAGACTTGACTAGGAGAGAGAAGCTTGATAAGTTTTGGGAAGACTCTCTCCTAAAGATGCGTAAACTACTATATTGGTGCGTTGATAGATGAAGGGTCATAAGAAGGATGAAGATGAAAGCAAGCACTCTTTTCAATTATATATGTCGGGTGTTACTGCTAAGCCATTGCCAATGTCAATGTTGTAATGAGAAAAAATATTTTAATTGATACAGAAAAATAAATACATGATCTGTTGATTTGTCATGCTAATTCAATCTCTTGGATCATGTGGAGACAGAGACAATCTTCCATGCACGACTTACAATTCAAAACAAAACAACAAAAACTTTTTAACTTAATATATGTGGAGTAGGATTTAGACAATGCATTGCATTTCTCAACTGAAAAATATTATAAAATAAACAAGTTAAATATGCCCAACATCCCCTAAATAAGTTCCTTCGCTGCACATTATGCCATCTACTTGAGGTAAGATTTGGTGTGGCTATTTGTATTTTTATATATATCTAAATCTAAAATGAAATAATATCTGTCAAAGTAATTAATATCAATATTTCAAACTATAGTCATCGTCCATTAAACTAATTATTTTCTATATTTGTCACATAATCATCATGGAAGCCACAACATTCCTCAAAAATATACAATCCAACTGAATCCGTATAAGTCAGCCGAATAGAAGCCATTGTGTAGGGGGCATCCCTTTTGTTTTTGAAGGTTGGTGGATTCAATTTCATATATTACAACTATGATGCTTATTAGAAGGGTGTGGCTTTTACTGTAAGACTCGTTCCATATAAGTAGAGGCAGAGAGGCAGCTAGTCTTTTATAGTGCAATGCTATGCGTGGTGGGAAGGAAATGGAATTAGAAGATGAAAGATCATGTGAACAAGGAAATGGATCCATTCCAGTATTCTTGTTAGCTAGAGTTATATCAATAATCCTATGGGCTAAAAATACTCCAATATGTTATAAACTTGTCATCTGTCTCCTCTGCTAGAGATTACCACCAACCCTACCTTTTGCAGCTACAACAAAAAAATAGGTGTGCCCTTACACGTTATATTACATAAGTAATATTGCTACAGCAAAAAGATAAAAGGGCCTTACACTATTTTATTCCCTCCAGGTTATTAGGATAGTTATAAATAACTCTTTTATTCCCTCAAATATTTTTGTACAATTTTATTCCCTCGGGGTTCTATGGATGTCGACAATGCATTACATTTCTCAACCCAAAATATTATAATAAAAGTTAACTTGTACTTTGCTAGCGGGGATATTTGATTCTAAAAATTAATGAGTCATCCAAGTAATCCAAGCCACTCAATCCTGAAAGCTAATCCATCTTAACCAGCACCAGTACCTTGCAATGGCTAGTTGTAGAATAGCTAGCGATAGAATGGCTAGGGGGTTCATTGTGTGACTAACACCTTCTTTCCATCCCAAAGTAACTCTCCTTCATTCGTAACTGCAATCTCTATAGCAAACTGGAAATGTGGCAGCGTACCTACCAATCAACAGGTATCCGCTGCCATGCAAAACTTGTTAAACTTGATATAATTTATCTACAAAATTGTTTTTCAAAATACCGAAACCATTAAAAACCTAAACGAAGTTAATTCAAAAATTTACATAATTTTTTAAAATTATTTAATTATTAAACTATACCATTTTTTTATTAATCTATTTGTTTTATTTTTAAACTTAGATTATAATTCAAAAATTTTATTATAAACTCTGAATCATTACTCAAATTTTTTATTAAAAACTTTGAACCACTTTGTTTATTTGGCATGTGATTCCATACACAAAGTTCTTCTTCAATATTACTACATTTGATTCGAATGCATATCATATATAACTTTCAAATAACTAAGAGGTAAGACACATTCAAACTACTAATAATTTCAAGAGATCAAATATAATTGTAAAAATATTTAAAATATAAATATAACTAAGATAGACTATAAGTAATGATATTTTTCCCGAGGGGGGCAAAGCAAGTGGTAAAGTTGAAACATTGTAAATGGAAGGTCTCGTGTTCAAATCCCCGCCAAACTTACCCGTGTGCCATGGTTCGGGTACTATGGATGCACCTAGGGGTATAGTGGTAGTGGGATTGGATCCCTGGTCTCCGTGTCACTCAAGTACCAGCCCAAACCCGAGTTCTTGATTCCCCCAATAAAAAAATAATCATATTTCAATGTATTTTAAAAAATTACCAATAATGACATACATGAATATATATAGAATGAGTTGATGCATACAATATAATATGTTGATGCATAAAATGGAAAACTAAGACTTTGCACAATGACTAATACTATCAATTGCATTTAAGTCATTATCAAATATCCCTTTCTTGCTCCTCTCATTCGAGAAACAAGAAAAATGATGGAAAGAACATCCAACATATTATAATAGAGAAGAAAAATGATGGTATTGAGAAGGTTCTAGCTAAGAAGACATCTAGAACACAAGGAAAAAAATACAAGTAATATCTAATTAAGTGGAAAAAGACATTAGATGCATATAACATATGCAATTACAAAGTGGAGTGTAATTTTTTTTCGAAGGGGAAAATAGTAACAACAGAGACCAAAGATGAAGAATGAACATGCGGATATATTATGCTTTATTCGCAAGGGAAAGTTAATGCAAGAGCATCCATGAAATTCTAAAGCATAAAGGAAAGTGCACAAATGAAGTTAGACAAATGAAAAGAATGATTGGTATGGGATAAGTCACAATCAAAATTTAAAGCACATGCAAGTTTAAGCACACAACCAATCCAGCCACAGAAGTGATTAGGAACATGGAAAGAAGAACACATAAAAAAACAGGGCATTACAGATGGCAACCCAAGAGAAACGTACATGATTGTAAATGTACCTACAAAAGATGAAGGCACATGTATGGTAGGTGAAGTGATATGTGCAATAGATTTATGTAACAACTAATGAAGACAAAGAAACACAAAGGAATGCATGAAATTACCATTGTTAATGATGTAAGGGAAGATGAGGATCCACCCAAGGGAAACCAACAATAAGATGATGGTAAGCAAGAATAATGGTTTGGCAACCAATCATGTTGTGAGTTTGTCAAGAGTTGACCATTGAGCCTAACTAAATATTTGAGGGGCATGGCTATAAATTTGTACATGTATTGATATTTCTATTTTAGTTCTGTAAGTGGTTTCTATGTTTGTGGAGTATTTAAGCTTTTAAGTCGAATTTTTCTTCTAACCCTTTTCATTGTATATTGTTATCCATAAGTCTACACAATTCCATTATTAGCTAGTAGATTAATCCATAATAGGATTCCAAAATGGTTAAGTCCATTGTCAAGCGAAGTTCTAAGATTGAGTAAAAGGGGAAAATTTGTCCAAGTGCATATTACCAAGAAAAATAATAGTTCAAAAGGAAAAAAGGGATTTTACTAAGAAAAGGGATGTAGGACCGCATATTTGATGGCCTTGGATTAGAAAAGGATGGATGGCTTTGATATGAAAATAAGCAAGTCTAACAAACCACTAAGCATCGAGCAAAGTGACATGTTCAAATTACTAGACAAAGCATTCATTATCTCATCAAAAAATGAGAGAATGACCAAAAGACAAGAAACTCATCAAAACCTGGGAGGCAGGTGAAAACCCAATGCGAAGGCACAAGAAAGCCAAACTTTCAAGATCATGTTTTTTTTGTTCAAGAGAAAGGTCCAAAATATTCATTAGCTAAACCCAAAAAAGAAAAGGGAAGAGGTACCTAACATTGTGGCGAAGTTTTTTCCTTACGAGTATACCCGAATTTTTTTGACAAAGCAGACCCAAGAGAATGAAAGGCATTCACTCTCAAAGTTAGGCATAGGTTGAACAACAAAATGAGCACTGCAACATCCTTTGGAAAAATCACATATGAGTGTGATTTGAGTCACAATTTCAGGAACGATTAGATAACCCATTAATTAGATAAACGAATCCGTTTAACTACAATTTTAAGCTTTCTATCGGCCTATCAACCTCAATGAAACTATAGACTTTATTCTGTGCTAGGGTTCTACATTTGAAGATATTATTATTTTGTGTGATGAATTTACTGTGCATGGTTTTATTATATTTGTTTTATTTATTTAACACTATGGAAAGAAATTTGAAGTGCATAGTTTGCATGCACAACCAAAACCATTTAATTTTATTATTAGCTCTATATTTTAGATACTTTGGGAAAATTTGACTCACCCGCTAGAATAAAAGTCATAAACATGGGCACATTTCAACACCAACTATGCCAATTTGTAATGGCCAATAAGAAACATTCTTTACAGAATACAATTACATGGAAAGTATTAAGTTATGGTGGAGATGTTAGTTTAATCATTAAGATTCACTTCCTACTAAATTATCCCCCCACCCCCCTTTTTGGCCTCCATTTACAAAATATATGAGGATTCAAAGAACACACAAAGATTATAATGAAACACACATGTGAAAACATGCTTGTACAAGCACACACACAAAGACATCAAAAGCAATTTTCTTCTTTTATCATCTTATGAGAAGCCATTAATTCAATCATTGTAACAACACTCACTGAGACACACATATCAAAGAAATTTTTCCTTCTTCAATCATCTTGAGAGAAGAAAACCATACAAGAATTTTTCCACTCATAAAGGTCAACACCCCTTAGAGAACTCCATTCCATATGATAGACAATTTTATAATGCAATTATTCAAAATCTATGCAAGTAAAGATTTGCAGAACCCTTAGTTGTGGGATGTGGATGCACAACTCTATCTTTTGCACATTTCATGGGCATTGGTTGTTTTTTTTTTTTATAATTTCCTTAGGCATTATCTAGTGATGTAGAGGCTTCAACAAATCAGTTTCTTCCACTATGCGCCTCCCCTAGAATGGAAGAAACCCCCCCTTGGGGACATATGTTGGATTTGAGAATCAACAAGGGGGATGGGGCTAGCCATCTTGCAAGTACCCGTCCCATATATTGGGTGAAACATCCTGAAATTCCCTTTTTCCATGCCTTCATTTAACAAAGTTCTTTAAATAATATAGTAAGGAAGACAACTTTCAAGTGCTTCCTACCCATTTCACAACATTTGAGTTGTTTCTCATGTTTTCCTCTGTTTGGTGCATTTTAGTGTAAATTTTAGAATAAAATTACACCCATATATACACATACCTAACCTTTCAAATTGACATGAGAATATAACAAACATTAAGAAAAATAGAAGAAGTTGAGCTCCAAGTAGTCCAATTTTGAACTCATAAAGGTCCTCCTAAATTCTACTAATATTGAAATAACTTCAAAAAAGCAGCAAAAAACAAGCCTTTAAAGAATGCATGTATCGATGGACCCATGGTGACTTGAATAATGAAAAACAATTATGGCATAAAAAATAAGTAACTCTAGAAGAACATAGTATCAAAATTGATTGAAATTCAACATTTATTAATACTAGATTTTTCTAATTTACCAATAGAATAAATGGTATTTTAAAACACTTCTAGAAATGAAATGGAAGTATATGTGTGTCATGCTAAACAATCAATCAAGATGACATTTCAGCCTTGTACTAAACCACCAACTTTATTATTTGACACTAGCCTAAATACTCCAAGAATACACATCTAGAATTCCATCCAAATCTCATCACCCACCCAAGGAATATTATTAGAGTGTCAATTTTCTACAAACTCTAAGAGTAGGTGCAAGGAGATTCCTAGTAGTGAAGTTCTGATTATTTTTCATTCCACCCAATATATCAACAACAAAGCTTTGAGTAAGCTAAAGCTACCACTTATTTGGAAATAAATAGAAGAAACCAAGAATAAACATGAATATTGCAGATGAAGAGGCATATTAGCATAATAATAATAATATCCATTAGAGGAATTTTGGGGTCTGAAATGGGCCTCCTAAGGAAAATAATAAAATAATAGTTAAAATAATAAAATAATAGTTAAAATAATAAAAAATATTGATTAATTTTGGAGGAAGAAAGAAAAAAACTACATTTTGTGTTCGTATTTTCGACATATCTCCCTGTGTTTTTACTCAAATTTTGATCGGGAGAGCTTGTTGGATGCGGAATTTGATTCCACATCCAACGAGCTCTCCCGATCAAAATTTGAGTAAAAACACAATGAGATATGTCGAAAATACGAACAAAAAAAGTAGTTTTTTTTAATGACAAATATGTCAATTCAACCATTATGGTTGACTTATTTTATTGAAATTCTATTGGTTCTTGAATTCCAACTCACAAAAACTTATTCTGGCATGTTTTCTTATAAGGCCCATTTTAGACCCCAAATTTCCTCTAATGCGTTAATAATAGTCTATGTTTAAAGTCACAACTTAGAGAGACACCTAATTGGTGTTTGAAACCCATTGTTTATAAGATAAGAGACCCCACTTAGCAATTGAATGCAAAGAGAGGGAAACCAAAAAAACTCTTATTTCATGAATTATATATCCAATCTATTTTGAACGAATCGACATAGAAGTGGATTTAGTTAAAGAAATAACTTTAAATAATAATTGGTAGGTGATAAATATACAATCCAATTTAAGAGGAAAAATGGGAGGAGGACATAGGATACATACTTTTCTATAGGTTATTCTTTTGTGAACTCATTTATATTTGACAGCTCCACAAACATTTGATTCTCCACAAACCTAACACCTACGCTCTTCACAAGACTCACACCTGCGCTCTCTCCTCTCAACTCCATTTTGTTCCAATGCTTGCATACTACTCCTCTCCTGCTCTAACCACTCACTACTCCAAATCCCAATACACATCGATAATCTACTTTCAATCCCATTCTCCTTGACCAATCTCACTCCCTCCTATGCATCACACTCCATAAAACTCATATCTATCCCATATCCCATTCATATATCTCTCACGGTGCTCTCAACAAGATATTACACTACCGAAATTCCTTTCTCCATTGCTTCCCATTGCCTCACGCCACTTCCACACATATCTCACTCCACATTCCACTCCCTAAATGCTCTACCAAAATTCATTAAATTCATGTACATATACTCATTATGTGCCCATCCCTTATTGCACCACTCATCTCCATATCCCCAATGCACATCCTCTTATAACCATGCACCATTGTTGATCCATCATGCTTGCGGGTCATACTCCCTTCTCTCCATCCATTTTTTGAAGGTAAGAGGTTTTGGTTCAATTTTTCTTATTAAGTAGATTGTCCATTTTTTTTTGCAGTAGCTCTTACCAGTTTTCTAGATTATAAGGAACATTGATCCCCCCTTAGAGACACTTGGGTATAACATGAGTATTTCCCCCTTGTTTGGATCGAATCAAGCAAGGTAGGGATCAAATCAAATTAGTATGATATCTATATGTATTGAACCACTTTAATATTTGTGTATGGCTTGAGAGGGTTGAATGAGTAGCCATCAACATAATAAATAAGAATGATATCCAGGTTTTGTCCTTGTGATAAATCTTAGGGTGTGGTTTTCCTACATAAGTGTATAGTCATTCTTTTCCAATTCTTTCACTGAATGTTCTTTGCTTCATTCTCTCACTCTATTCATCCATCTAGATTTTTGATCCCTGCATGAGCTAGAAGTGATTTTGAGTATGATGCACATTTTCAAATTCGTATTTTTTTTCATTTTTTAGAATGATCGTGACCCTCAGTTATGACAGACCACATGATCACGAGTCACATGAAAATATGAACCCAAAATATGACGACATATATGTCTGATTTTCAACATTAAGATGTTGACAATCCGACAAGCCTCGTCTTTTATAAACAACGATTGATTTTCATAGGATTTACAACAACAAAATGGTCGCATTGACTCTATGATGATGACATGTCAGATATGTAACCACAAATCTCTTAATATAAACATCAGATATGTGACACATGTGCGTTGGATATCCGACCACATATCCGTCAGTTATTAGACCCCCAATAATTTACAGAAGGAATGATATCTGACAACAAACCCGTCGGATAACCACACCAATAATTTACAGAATGTCATATGACGACATAAATGACACATATACAAACAAAAAAGAGGAAAACCAACGACATTTTTTGTTAGTGGTATGGCATACTCATCGGATATTGTGGGAAGGGTCATCGTATATATGACCGTGTTCAAGAATTTAAAAAAATACCAGTTCTATGGTGTGTGGCAGGTCATATCACTCATGAAACCTTAGTGTGTGTTGTTTCTTACCTTAAATTGTGATTCTATGTCTCTATTGATTTTGTGATCATTTCTCATTCCATTATGATTGCTTAGAGTAATAGACGAAACTCTATTAGATCTACCTTGTAGTATTGTAAGGTAGGATTTGGAATTGGTGACATGTTGATATGGTGGTGTATTGGGGTTACCTATGTATTCACAAGTTCTACACCAAATATGTATGTAGCTTAGATTATATTTATGGTCATCCTTGTGGGGTGAATTCTCGTGGATTGATGTGGTTAAAGTTAATTTTGAACTACAATCTTGATCCCATGTCACCATATTTTCAATAGTACAGATTCAAATTGCGACCATGTGGTGTTGCACATAAGCATAATGGATTTATGTGTTGAGCATGAGGTTGCAAAATGCTCTTTTAGCTGATGAATATCAGCTGATATTAATAAGAAGAGATGATGGATATGAGTTGAGATTAATGAGAAGAGTTTATTGATTATGGTGGTGCATACTTGACACTGAACCCCACTCCTTTATGCCTTGGTGAGATATACACCTATGTGCTTTGCAATTAAATTTGATATTTTCCACTTATTCATCAATGGATTTATCTTCTAAAACCAAGTGATCTCCAGGACATGTGTGCCTTTGCACCTCTACATATTTTATGTTTTCTACACCTCCAACCTAGACTTAAGTTTCTTGACTCCTCGAGAATGACTAAGGGTAAGTCATATATTAAAGTGGGCAGGGGGGAGACTTTGAAATTTATGAATAGGTGTATAGAATTTAGGAGGATCAAATTTTGTTGGGATGAATGATGTAATGGATAGGTTTTGGATTTTTTTAAATGCCTAAGTCAATTTTTTTATTTTGAGATGAGGCCTACATGGCTAAATAATTATAAACATAAGCATTAGTAAGCATAATATATATATAGGATATGCATTTTATGTGGGATGATCATATAGTAGTGTGCCTACGATACATGTTATTCATAGATCTCAGATAAAATATAGAGCCTATCTTCTTATATATTTTAGCAGTGTCAATTTCAACATGGTGGTATGAGATGGCGACTAAATGTTTACAATAGGACGACATATCATTTTGGATATTTTTCAAGATGGATAATAGTGGCATGTTTAGTTTCAATGGGTTGGATGCATAAGGGATATGCACTAGTATGAATTGTGCTAATATCCATAGTAATTTCAATGAAATATTCCATAGATAATGATTAGCAGAAAATATTGACAGCCAGTACAATATGTCATACCTGTAGTGCAAGTGATGATGGTTTAAAAATTTGTACAAAATCATGTTGATCATTAAGTTTTGTAAGTTGTATAGTGACCGAGTCAAACAGGCCTTTGACGATTTGTGCCAATATTGACACCCCCCAAGGATGAATCTATAAATGGGACCTTCCATACACCATGTCAATACATATTATATATGTTCACATGAATATACTCATGTCCATAAGACAATGTGTTACTTTAAATAGCATACCATTTTATCAAGTTGTACTAATGCTTCTTATGCTTACAACTTAGGTAGTAGAATTTTTGTATATCCTGCACCAAATACGAGTAATCATGGGAAATCAAGGTAATAACAAGAATTGGAAAAGCTCAAAAACTAGCATCATATTTATAAGAAGTGTTGGCATCTGGAACTTACCCTTACTTGTGATTTTGTTAAACCTAGAGATTTGTAGTTGGAATCCTCCCGGGATTCTCTATTGCAATGGAAAGACATCATGCAGAGTCCCTAACAACTACATTCATATTGAAAATATTATTACTACCATGAAAAATGATGATAAGAGACGGAATAGATATTCCAAAACTGTAAAGGCTACAATATTATTTTTCTAACAAACTCGTGAATTAAAAAACATGACCAATTAATTTATAGCCTTATCTTGTAGAAAATAATAGATGAAATATAACATATGTAATAAATTTTGTTCATTCTAGTTCCATTATAAATAAGAAATGCAAAGATTACTTTCTAACATTGTACATATTTCAATAAGTATAGTAAGGTCTTCATTCAATGAATTATCCAGAAATCTACCATAACAAGAATGAAAACCCTCCCAAATCCTAGAATGACATAATTTTACATTTGGCATAAACTGGGCAAGGACCCATGCCTTATGTGAACTTCCTAATCTCTTGAATGCAAGTGATTTAGACTATGGGCACCCTAAAATCTCTTGTTATTGGTTTGCATATTCTCTCTAGCACACTTATGGATTTTCCATATAGTACTACACCCATAAATCATCTCTAATACACTTCTTAGCTTGTAATGTTGTGCTACCCTAACATTGTTTTTCTCCTTGTTTATTACAGTAATTAGGGTTTGTTGGTTGGTTCAATTTAATCCTTGCGGTCTTACATGAACCTGAACATGGTATACAAGAGAGTGTGGGAACACCTTCCTCATTTCTCTATTGGTTTATGACCACAACTATTTTTTATGTCCTCGCTGCAACCCTAGGGTTTATTGACCTACTATTGTGTTGATTGAATGGACATTGATAAAATTACCTTATCAATCTTATCTTTTGTCATCCATAGTTGCATGTCCATGGTTTATTGTTAAACATTTAATTGATTAGTGATATTATTGTTGATGCTTAATTTCATTGGATTTTACCCTTTCTCAAACTGTCATAAGTATTCCATGTCTCAGTTTCCTTACCTATTTGATTTTGAACATCATCTTTCCTTAAGCCATCTGTGAGTTCATTACATCATTTGTATCTCGAAGATGCAATTTGTCTTGAGTATTATTACTTGTATTTATGGAAGCAAGGAAGGAACTAGGGTTTTGGGGGCAAAAATTAGAGGATACTTGAAGTGTTAATATTTGAATCCCTTTGTGAGATGGAGTTAAACCCTAGGGAATGTGACAAAGAAACCATAAAGGATACTTGGAGCTCTTTTCTTAGAGAGGTTGTGTGAGGCATGCTTAGTGAAATAACAAAATTGGACTTGATTGTGTTGGTGATAGGTTGTTGTAGAGCCTTTGGTGTGGCTAGAGAGCATGGTGAGTAGTCAGACATGCAGACCACCAAGGAAGGTTCCAGATTGACTGTAGCCATTCATTGAAATCCTTTTTGTTTTGAGAATAATTTAATATTATCCATTGAACAAGACCAACAATGTGAAGGTGGAATCTCTTATGCCCCCCCCCCCCCCTCACATCACTCTCAATTCCCCATACCCAATGCATGTACTTGAAAAATAAAATTATGTGCAAACATACAAATTTCATCATAAAGAACCATTTACCATTCACTCAATAAAAGGTAACATTCATTTAGTAGGGAAAAAATATGCATGACATTATATTATCGAAAATAATTTCACAGTATTTTTTTAGTCACTTCTTTCTAGTTTTTTCCTCTTTACAAAATCAAGAAGAAACTCTTCATCTAGAACTTGTTGTTTAGTTCTTTGTGGTTCACCAACTTGTCGTGGATTTTGCGGAAAGGGGTACGGATTTGTTGCATTAATTTGAAAATGTTACATTGATATATTATGGTATTATAATGATGAGTATTTGATTTAAAAAAACATTACAAAGGTGTTTTTTACCTAATGTGGCCACATGATGTACTTCATATTTCTGTACTCTAGGCTCAACCTATATAGTGTGACCCTCTACATGCTCTGTAATTGAAACATGGAAAAGTATAATTAATTTTCACCATATGCAATGCAATACTAAAAATTGTAGCATATGAATAAATTCATTACCAGGATTCGAAGCATGATCTTTGATTGATTGTTGTCCATCTTTGACATTGATTGGATTGTTGCCTTCCTGCTCAAAACAGAGTCAATATTCTACGGTAATTTTTTTTAATGAATATATTACACAAGTAATAAATCTTCATTAAACTATATAGATTTTATATACCTGCACACAAGATGGATCACTAGAAGACTGTGTTTTCCCATACAATATTTTTCGGCGTTTAATAATAGCCCCAAAGCTGTGCTAGAAGCCAAGCTTCAAGTCTTCCTCAGTGAGAACTTCTTTGAATTGGTCAGCCTGCATATTTGCATAACGTCATGAATTTACCTTTTGCGGTGCAATAAAACAAAAATAATTTATTATTTGGATGCATTATTGGTTTTTTGATACTCACAATTTATGTCACCAAATTCGAATAACCACCAGGCCCAAGATTGTGTTGACCAATTTTTTCTTGTCTTTCCTTTGTGGTCTTTGATGTGTCAGACAACCTATGAAAGTGTTGAAATACGTTAGATGTCCCAAATTTGATATATAAATTAACAATAATAAGGTTTAGAATTACATAGTGGAAAGTATTGCATACCTCTCTGTGCCTGGTGGTAGCTTTCCTTGTTTTGTCAGATCCCTCTCCTTTCCATCTTCCACTAGGGATTTCCACTCTATAGATGGAATCATCGAATTTCATTCATACCTAGGGTTCCTTTCTAGGTGAACCCTATATTGGTCCTGAATAATATTCATATGTTATCCAACCTTCTTTAGGACCATTAATATATTAAAATTCTCGTTGCCGAACAGTCCAACCAAACGATTCATGAGCTCATCTTTTAAATATTTAATTTGTTTATCCCACCTTGTGTGGATAGTGGGACCAAAGATCTCCAAGGAAAAAGCATTTAGATTTTGATAAAAAACATCATTTCTTGCAAAAAAATCATGTCATCATTAGTTTGAAGACAATGTTTAATTGATATATTACAATCAAATTATAAACACTAACTTGAACAATGCATAATAATTACCTAGGATCTTCTCTATCTTTATTGGAATAAGTTCTTTGTCCACCAAGAATTTTGTTTGTATTGTACCTGTGCTAGTGTCACAGGAAGATATAGGAAATGTTGCTTCAACAATATCAATACTAGCAGGCTCTACATTGACCCCTTCTTCTACACGATCTAGTGTGTGCTGGTCACTAGTGGGTGCGCTAACAGCTGGACCAGGGGGTGTCGTTGAACGTGTTGCTGATTGTTTAGTCAACAATAGTGGCACAAGAGAGGTATGTGGAGTCTTTTTCTCATGTGAGGACTCTACACAAGTGTTGACATAGCTCTTTCGACAGGGGTTCACTCATTGTCAACACCCTTCGACGCAATCTCCCTAAACACAATCCCGAACATGTTTTACCCTGTCCAACAACACTTGCGAAGCATATGCAGTCTCACTCGAGATGTTTGAGGGAGGGATGCGGGAATGACATTTCCATAGTAAAGAAGAGTACTTTCACACTTAATCTTTCTTTGTCACAATACTAACCAGATAACTAGAAAGGGGTTTTCACTTTAATATAAACCACTTATCATCATTCACATCAAAAACTAATCATCATCATTTTTATCATATTTACTATTGCACCGTTTCATAAAGGATATCGACAAGTAAAAAATTATTCATTATACAAAGACTTCTCATCATTCACATAAGCAAAACATCAAGGAATTATATCGCAACAATTAACCATTCAAATCGCATCATTCATATCATAGAAACAACAACCACAAGATCATACATCACAACATAAAAAAGAGAGCATAGAGTTTCCTGCAACATCTGTATTATATTACTTCATAGGTCAACATAAATCACCAAAATACATTCCTTGGTTAACAGTCTCAGATCGAAACCCAGAAAATAGTTCACAAGACAAACAAAAGATAATATTCGCTCTTCACACTAGATGATATTTCTTCTATATTTATAACTCTATTTATAGGCTTGTGCCTTTACAAAAAGGTACACATATAACTAACTCCCTAACTAAATTGGACCAAAAGTTCAAAATTGTGACCAATCCAACCACTTGTTGACATACTCCTCTTGCGCAGTCTTCTTTGACCCTTGTCTCTTTCGCACCATGTGCATCCAATTTTCCTACCAACAGGCCCCCAACACAAACTTGTGGCTCACCCTTGAGACACATCAACTGGATATTGTGTGCACTCTTATCCTGACCTTGAAGTCATCATATTCTTTCTTGACTTCGTCGATTGCTTCCTGGGTCCACATTCTAATTGTTGTACAATATTCCATGTCCTGCTCAGTGGGGTGATCCATAATCTTCTCTACTACTTGTTTGTATGGTTTGTGAGTTGTTGCAAGCGCATTCACAGCCTTCAAAGCTAGTTACTCATTGATATCCTGGAATTCATCCAATGAGGTTGTTCGATGTGGGAGCCTTTCCCGTGCTTTGTTGGCACGCTGCTGAAGCGCCTTCAACTCTTCCTGCTTACTGAATTGCACCATGGGGGCCATTGTTTTCAAGGATTCCCACATTATTGATAGTTAAGCCTCCGCCTTATGAAGTTGTGCGTTGAGCTGCTGCAGTTGTTCATCCTGGATGATACTCGTCCAAAATTGTGTGGTTGTGTCTGCCATCACCTTTTCTATCTTCTAATAGTCATCAATCTCAGTGGATACATCCTTGATCTTCCCTTTGTGCTCTGCGACCTACTTCAGTGGTGTACCAGGGGATTCCTGTGCTTATATCTCCTCATTCTCTTTCTTCAAATATGTGACAATCTGTCCTAGTTGTAGGATATTTTCTTCCGCAAACATGTTAGTTGTGATATCAGGAATTTCTTGACATGCGACTACAACAACCTTCTCTAGGGCTCACGATCATCTAAGGCCTTTGATTTGGACCTGATTTTTGCCTCCTACACCTTTTTTAGTCACTCAATTTCCTCCTGCGCTTTAGTGACTTGCTCCTGTGAATTTACTAATTTTTTGGTGCACGATTTCTTCATGGTCTGTGATCTCCAAGATGAATTCCTTCTACAACCATGCAAGCTTAAGGGTAGTCATCTTGTTGATGTCCATACTGATTGTTTCGAACTACTGCATTGTTGCGTCAAAATATTCGCATCCAAACTCCAATGCCAGCGATGGAATTTGCATGATCCTTACCCTCTTTCCTATACTGATATCTGCTTCTCTTTGTAGCATGTCAACTTGGGGGACCTTCTCCAATATCACATTAGTCAAGGATTTCAATAAATTCTTGACTTGGTGTAAAAATCCAATCGAGTGTTTTTTCAGTTGTGCCTCACTCTCAGTAGTTGCAGTGGTGATCACAGATAGTATGTGACTCACTTGATCATCAACCATGTTTGGGGTGTTTCTTACCTTGCCCTGCTTGAACCTTCTTTTGGTTTGTCCTTTTTTGAATTGCCTCTCTAGCTCAGAATCCGTTGGAGTCTTGGATGACTCTTCTTCCAATTCCTTGTCTCTCTTCTTTTCCTTCTCTTGTTCTATTAGCATGTCGGATGCAGAACTCGCCTTCGTATCTGATAGCTCCTCAATACTTACCGACACTTTCCATTTGACATGACAATCATCAATAATTGCGTCTATCTCTTGATCTGTCAGTTTATACATGGTGGTGAGCCATTTCTTCTCATTATCATGTCATGCTTGAATATGTATCGCATGGGGTCACATTATGAAGCACGTTATGCGTCTATTTTTCATTGCTTCCTCCTTGATGAGATGTGGAACCTTTCATACTCCATCTCGTAGCGCATCATAGTATAAATAAAACTGCACTGCGTAGTCAACCTACTGATCCCTCACATCAAGCCACCATAAATTCTGGTATCGTGTGCCCCTTTATGTTTGGGAGACTTCTACTTCCATTCCCTGGTAGTACGTGGGTCCATCCACCTCACCAGTGTGATTAGAATTAGCAACCAAGAATATGTAAAGGGCCGCTTACCTTATTGTACCAGCAATGCATCCTCCATTAGTTGATTCTATAAAAACAACGACAGTTCATTTGGACGTCTTGAGCACACTTCTTTGCGCATACGATTACTCCATAGGTACACTGATTATGTCTGTTATTCCTTACCATATTCACAGCCAACAGTTTGGCTACGAATCAAATGGATATGTCGTTGATAGTTTGGATAACATAGGCATGTTTTGTAATGTCCCCAACCCTCCAACCAGCGAAGAGGATGCTACCATGGCCTTAACCATCTGGGAAACCAGCCCCATGAACATGTGCATTAACAAAATGTTGAAACAAAATGCATTGAAGTAGAACATACATAGATATAATTATTTATCATACACAGCAGAAGCAACATACATTCATACAAGCATTCAACATGTTCACCATATTCATTTTACAGTAATTATGATTGCAGAAGTAAAATAGACAAGATTACTTATCTCATAAAGAACTCGTTCCGCAACCAGCTACGTCACTGCAACGTTCCACCCAACCATAGGCTAGCATGCTCCTAAATCTCTCAGTAATGCTGCCACCCCCTCACTGGGCATGATTCCCAAAATAATAAGGAACAAGTAGGCTTACACATAGCCAAGGGTACACAAAACACAGCCAAGCCAACACAGTTGGGTTTATCAGGCCATCAACAAGATAGCCAAGCCAACATGTTCAGGTTTATCAGGCCATCAAGGAGTTGAGAAAGGCTAAATTCTAAGCTGGTGAGCCCATTACAGAGCTAGGAACACCTACACTAGAACTAGCCTGACTTCTAAGACACCCACACACACCCAACACAAGGAATCAGTCCCTTCTCTGCTACACAGTCCCTTAGGCCTTGACTTCCCTTCTAGTGCTATTCAGGGGGTTGTGGAGAAGAAAGACATCCCTCTAGCTCTGTCTATGTGGTTTCCAAACACACTAGTTTTATCAAGCAAACCAAGCCCCCATCCCTGATCCCAACATAGTTTGAAGACCAACCACTGCATACATGCAGTCACACAAGCGATTCACAGCTTGGTTAAGGAAGAAATCTCCTGAGTCGTTCTTGACCCTATCATGGCCAAAATGACTCACAAAAAAACCTACAACAGTCCCCAAAACGTATTAGCAACACAGTTCACAATGTGGGGAAAACAACAGTCCGTCCTGGACAACGAAGCCACCGGGGAAAACTTGCATAGAGCACATTGGGGAAGAAAATACAGACTCCCAAGCTATGCGTGAGGGAATTTTACATCAAACCTCCGGAATTCAGATGGAAAACATACTAGATACCACTATGTGGAAACGTGAGTGATATCCGAAACGGCTCCCTCCTCCTGGATGCGTGAGACCACCTGAAAATGAAGCTTGTGCGTGGGAATCATCAGACTACTGTCCCTACGTGAGGATTAACAGACTAGGGAAAAAATGGCGTAGTGGTGAGAGTGGAATGAGGGGCATAGTCATTCTTCTGCCCATCGTGAGGTTCAATCCGCTGGTGGAGTGTGTGTGTGGGCAAGGATTGACAGTCCTGCCACACTCCACTCCTAGCCATAACTGCCTCAACTACTTAGCAAAACATTAAAGTGGTAACTAGATAAGGCAAGGAAAGATGGGCAAATCAAACAGGGTGATGACACATGGATTCCCCCCCCACCATAGCCCAAATTTTGACATTCCCCACCCTTATCCTTATGAGAATCATGCCCCTTCTCAATTTAGTTGCCACAAACATAGCTGGTTGGGGTTCATTTTAATTAAAGATGCATATTTACACGATGACAAAATTAATATATGCCATATACCACGATAAACCATCGACAACGATTCTGTTCGTCGAAACATAACACAATTAAATCGATGGCGGGGCTTTTGCCTTTAGCTCCACACAATGATTCATTACAATATATACATCATGTATGTTTAATGGAATGGGATCAAAACTGGGGTGTTACATTCCCCTCCCCCTTCAATAGCACTGTCCTCAATGCTTTACAAAATTGAACAAAATGCTACACTAGTATCGCCTCAGTGTTCCACAGAATTGAAAAAAAATGGATGTGCCAATCACATGGCATCCTCCAGCTCCCATGTAGCCTCTTCAGGTCCGTAGTGCTCCCATTGCACCTTTACTTGACCTATGGCTCGGTTCTAGAGCATTGTGACTTTCCTGTCGAGGATGCGCATTGGCTTTGTTCGGAACTCTCCCTTGGGTTCCACCTGAATCACATCCCAATTTATCACATGGTTAGGATCATGTACATATCTCTTAAGCAAAGAAACATGAAAAACATTATGAGCTCTAGTACTAGCAGGAAATGCAAGTCTATATGCAACTGGCCCTATTCTTTCAAGCACTTCAAATGGCCCACAATATCTTGGTGACAGCTTGGCACAACTTCCAAGCTTCAAGGAACTCTTCCTTGCCCTCACTTTGAGGTAAACATGATCCCCAATGCTGAACTCCCTGTTCACCCTATGGTTATCTGCATAGCTTTTCTGTTTGTCCTATGCTGCTTTCAGATTTTGCCTGATGTTTATAACCTCTTGCTCCATCTCCTTGAGCAATTCTGGCCCAAGCACAACCCTGTTCATTGGGTTATCCCAAGTCATTGGTGTCCTACACCTTCTTCCTTACAAAGCTTCATACGGACTCATCACCAAGGATTCCTGCTGGCCATTGTTATAAGCAAACTCTACCAAGTGCAAGTAATCTTCCCACTTGGTTGGTTTGTCCATTATGTACATGCAAAGCATATCTTCAAGCACCTGTTTAAATCTCTTTGTCTTCCCATCTATCTGAGGATGGTATGCAGTGCTGAAGTTTAGCTTTGTACCCAAATCTGCAAACAACCCCTTCCAAAATTTGGAAGTGAACTTGACATCTTTGTCAGAGACTATTGCCTTAGGAAATCCATGCAATTTGAAAATCTCCTTCATGAAGATATTTGCAATGTCATCAGTATTATGCATAGACTTAACTGGTATAAAATGCACTGCCGTAGTCAACCTGNGGTAATCCTGTAATAAAATCCATGGAAATAACTTCCCATTTCCATTCTGGAACTGGCAAAGGCTGCAACAAACCTGCAGGGTGTTGATGCTCAACCTTTACTTGTTGACAGTTCATGCACCTGAAAATGTATTAAGCCATATCCTTTTTCATTCCTGGCCAAAAGTACTGCCTTCTAGCTGTAGCAATTGTTTTCTGGTATCCTGGGTGACCAGAATACAGAGTTTGATGGATTTCATCCATAACAACTCTCCTCAAACCTACTACATCTGGAATATAAATTATACCTTTATAAGTGAGAAGTCCATCTTCTTCCAATTTATATCCCTCATACCTCTTCTCAAGACTTTGCTGCTGGAATTTGTCTTTTACCTGCTCATACATTTCATCTCCAGCAGCATGACTAACAACCTGCTGCCTCAAATCTGATTGGCAAATACTAAGAGATGCCACATGCATTTCTTGCATCTTCCTGCTGATTGCATCAGCTACCTTATTATCTTTCCCTTTTATGTGCTTTATTTTGAAATCAAACTCACACAAAAATTCCAGCCATCTCACTTGTCTAGCATTTAGAGTAGGCTGATCAAACAAATACTTCATACCACAATGGTCTGTTCTGAGCTCAAATCTCCTACCCATCAAGTAATGCCTCCACATATTGAGGGCATGTACTATGTTATAAGCTGGCCTTGCACTCTCATTCTCAAGTGGACAATTTATGTGCATGTGGGGTCCTCCACATTTCCAACATTGAAGTGGTCCTCAATTCTGTTTTGGATCCTTAGGATTTTCTCTTGTCACTCCAACTGGCTTACTCGCAGCTTGGGATGGCTGCTTCTGCTGATTCCTCAAGTTAGAAGGTTTGAAACCTTTCTTTCTTTGGTCAAACTTCTCGTTCTTCTTGTCCTTCCATGCCTTATGGGTGAGACTTCTTTGAGTCATTTGAAGTCTTGTTGTTTTTTTTGCTCATTATTTGGTTCAGATTTTAGTGGAGATTCTTCATTCACTTCTTGGATGAAAGAATACATGGATGAATATTTTGATGCATATCACATCCTTTTGGATCAGCATTATAGGACATGGGATCCTCATCTATGTCCTTGGAGCATATTTTATTGGTCACTTCAAGCTTGTATGTACTTGGAAAATCTTGATCTACTTGTAGGTATAAGCACTTTCATGATTTTTTTGTGAGGCACCTCGATGTACATTTTTATTATTTTGTTATGTACTTTGATGATATATATTATGTACTCATGATGTTTGGAATAATGAATACAAGAAAAGGGATCCCAGAATTCTCTTTCCCAATGGTATGGGTTGGAGAGCACTCTTAATTGTTGGAGTGAAATATAAGCAATGGGACCTTGGGATAGTTTTTAGTCCCATTGATTTCAATTTTTTTGGGAACAAGAAGTATGGGAGATGGATTCCCCACTTCATAAAGTGATTTTACTCATAATAGTGCAGCAGAAAGCATGGTGGTTCCTCTCTAAAATCTTCATGGAATCTCAAAGACGCAAAGTTGTGCAACTCAATGGCAACTTCAAAGAATCATACAGAAAGAAGTTTCTTCAATGCCCATGTTTGAAATTGATTGAGGACAAGAAATACTGGGAAGGGAGGATTTTTCATGTACCAAAATTTTCATTTGGTCACAATGGCCTAATCAAATTTTCCATATTCATGAGAGTTTTTCAAATTGATGCCAAGGGTCAAATAATTGACAAGGAGGAAAATTACTAGTTTCCTAGGTTGGGGTGGAAGCTTTGGGATTTGGAATAAGGGGGAAAATAAATGATGTTTGAAAATTAGAATGGAATAAATATTTAATAAAGGAGATAAATAAATAAATACAAGGGAAAATCAAAGTGTCTATTTATCATGAAGACACAGGGAGGATGTGGGACCCACACAAGCTAGATTTTTTATGCCACATGGAATCCTCCTCTTGTCATTTCGAATCCACAAGAATCCCAAGGGTATTGGGATGAGTTGGAAAGTAAATATACTTTGCATGAATTAATTAATTTTGAATTGGAGTGGAAGAGTAACTCCCATTGAAGAGGAAGAGACATTTTGGAGCTAGTGGGACACTTGGACTAGATTCCCTGGCTCTATGACAACAATGATGAAGATGCTATGACACCTATGAAACAAATCAGATATGAAGAATGGCATATAACATATATGAAATTTAAAGGATAAACATATCTCCAAGAGGGCACTCAAGGGAATTAGGGCAGCTAAGATGCTTCCGCATGTGATTTGGTGGAAGTGGGAGACTAGGAATTGTTGTACAAGTGGCATTCTTTGGAATCTCTTCCCAACTAGAGTTGGAATGAATCCCTTGGAAGGAATTATAACCATATATGGCTTGGAAACTTTATAAATTTCAATAAAAATAATGAAGGAATATTTTGATCATTTGATAATTTGCATTTGTGAAGAGAGAGAGCTAGTGGAAAACTAGTCTTCTTGCCTTAGCCAATTTCGAGTGTGAAAGGTTCACGTCCAAGTTGGTGTGTGGAAAGTCCATTCAGGTATTTCATGGATATTTAATGGAGTCATAAGTTACAGGTTCAACCTATATGTAATCTCGTGGACACTTCAATATCAGCTTGTTCTTTCATCTATTCCAAGTTTTCTCATCATATTCTTGCTCTATGAATTGAGGCACACTTTGTGAGCTATTGCTATCTTTGGGGGAGATTCTAATGCCCAATTATTTCATATTATGATGTAAATGGTATTTATTTAAATTATTAATACTCTCAGGTCTAAATACCAAAATATTTCATCTAAAAATGTTAAACAATGAAGAAACGGTGGCATTTCCCCACTACCTTGTTGTGAACCAATGTAATGTTGATGGATTCGAATGGATAAGTAAAATACTGATGGTTTATGGATGAATGGACTGTTATTTATGTATTATATGAGTTTAATTTTAATTACATAAGAATTTGGAGTCATTTTTTTGAGTTTTATAAATTTTGTAGAAGATTGCCTGTCATTTCCCCCAAGGTTGAAACTAGTCTTTTTGCATGGTGATGCTTTAAGGGAGTTATAGCAGACAATCAAATTTGAATGGTGATGCATATGATTTAATGTTTATGTAATTTATATTTCCCCTGATTCCATTCAGAAATTATATTTGGATTGAGTGCATTTGGAAAGTCATTTTCATCATCTACCCCTAGGGAATTTGGACTACAAGTTGCTCATAAAACTCCATACATTGACAAGATTGAAAGCGTGAGTTTCAGAAGTAATTTGATGGTTTAAAGACACCTATAAACACAATTTTTATGTATTAACATCATTCATACACCTTCTAGTACAATTTGAGATCATTTGGAGCTATTTGGATCCATCTACCATTGGGGGTTTGAGCCTCAAAATTACTAGTAAATTCCATGAGTTCTCTTGGATACCTATTCGACCCCAAAACCAAATATAATGATGAAAATATAATTTAATTAATTTATTAAAATAGATAAAATTCCCATACCAACCATTAGTGGAGGTTGTACAATGTTTGGAAGATATTTGTTCTAGGACCCACTGGGGATTTCCACCTCCCAAATTGACTAGCCTTGTCCCGAAACTTCTTCCCTTGAAAATTGAAGAAAATGGTTGGTTATATCAGTTAATTATGTGTCTGATATATCTTTTAATGTGTCCCATCACCCCTCATGAAATTCCTCACCAAGTTTTAAATTAAATGGAGGAGATTGGAATTAGTTTTATCCATATACCTAGAGTTGAAATTTGGTGAATTTGAGCACATTGGGAAAATTATTCACAATGGATAGTGCATAATGATTTGGATTCAAATTAAATTTCATCATAGGACTTGTGTAATCCCCCCCAAAAGGTAAGTATTTCTATGGTTTGTAGGGTTTAGGTTATAAACTAGGGTTTAGGATACAAACTAGAGTTTCTAGATATTTGTAACTTAGCCTTGAAATATTTGTTGTGTTTCAAAATCATGTCTAGTTAAAATTGCTCAATGGGGACATTGAATTTTACATTAAATGGATTGGTCAACCTAGGGATTCTAAAAACTAGGGCCTCACCTAAAAACTAAGGTTTATATTGCAAACTATGATCTACTCTACAAGCTAGTATTTAGATACAAGCCAAGGTTTACATGTACACGATAAGGATTCTACAAGGCCTATGGTGACATTGAAAAGCTATATATGTGTGATTATTTGATAGTAGATATTTCTAAATGGGGAAATTTCATTTGACCTTATTTTAACACTTGCATTATGATGTTTCATTAGGTTTCAATGGTTTTGAGGGTTTATAGGGCTATATCATGTTTCTAGTTTTGTAGATTTGCTTTCTAGGATTCTAAATTAGGTTTATTGGGATATATTGAGTTTCTAGGGAAAGATTGCATGAGTCATGTAAGTATGAATATAATACAATAAATCCATGATGAAGCTTGTGAAATTTATAAATTTGTACAATTCTATTCAATTTATCAAGCTATCAAGCTGTCGATAATCAATGAGACCGTGAAACAAAATCATTAGTACACAAATAACATGCATACCACATACATGTCTACCTACTTGTGGTCATTAAACTAAACCATAAGGATCACCTCTAATAGAAATAGTATACTTTAACCTCTCATGCTCACATTAAGGAAAGAAGTATCATGACTTTGATGAGTTCTTTCTTGGCATTGTTTCCAGCTATGGGTTTGTGCCAATAAATAAGTTTGTATAATGGTATACAATTTGACTTGTTCTATAATATTCAAATACATAACCTTTTATCTTTGGTACATGGGAAACCTATTCCAAATATTCTCCTTTGATAAAAATTAAACCAATCGAAAAATCAATGCCCTTGGAGTCCATTAATGAGACAATGAGGGTTTTCTTCCCATCCAAGCAATGTGCCAGCTAATAGTTAGTGCTCCATTCATTAAATCTGAAGGAAACCACCACGTATATGCACCCTGCATAAAATAAAGCGCTAACATAGGAGTCAACTAAATGAGTCGAGCATTGTTATGGAGTAAGCATAGAAAAGGAACAAGTAAAGCAGGAAATACACTGTATCGACAGAAAGTATGCACACAGATAATATACAAGAATTCGAACCAATTTCTATTATTACTTTTTCTCCATGAAGGTTGGTTGATTGTTACAATAATGTACATGTTTATATAGAATGTTGATATGCTTGGGTGACTACCCATTACATTCAGTTACAAGAAGTTATAACGGTTCGAAAGTTCAACCGTTGCAGACGACTGGAAGACAGATACATTATGTTGATGTTCGACAGGTGCCAACCAGGAATGTCAATATGTTGTATGTCAAGTGTGAAACCTATCTAGGTTCATCCAGGTCAGTTGTGTCGAGGTTTGTACTTGTCGAAGTGGATGGTGAACGTACCGAAGCAGTCAAATTAGTCGAAGTATTTGAAGTGCTAAACTTTTTCGAGGTTCAACAACATGCCAGCTCTGGTTGGATCATTCATCCTTCCTTAAGAAACATTTGTCTCCATTGTGTATTCGTTCAGGTGAGGAAATTTGTTTGTTATTTCAGTAGCGGAGTACCATTTTCCTTGCACTGGGAGTTTTCCAGCTTTAGCTACTTGAAACAACGGAATGGAGTTCATCCTTGTACAACATATGTGTCATCCCACAATGGTGTTGCAAAGAAGAGGTTCTTGAACATTTGGATGGATGTCCGTGGGTTTTGTTGTACGCAAGTCATTATGTTACAACAATGGTGCATGGTATGGTCGAATTAGATCTACATTAGAGACTGGATGTAGGCCAAGGTATGCAGGAATGTCATGTTGAAAAGTGTTTTCTCCAATCTATTTAAGGATGTTGTATGGACCATATCGCAAAGGTTTCATCTTTATGTATGGACTAGTGAAGCACTCCTTATTTAGATGTAACCATACCTAATTCCCAATTTGGAATGAATGAGGAATATGATGCTTGTCGTGGTCGGGATTTAGGTTTTACATTAGCTCGTTGCAACATTTCATGTGCTTGATTATGAATGGTGTAGATTTAATCTCTGAACTTTAATGATTTCTCAACTTCTCAAGGAAATGATCAAGTAGATAAGCATTGGGGGTTGAAATCCATAATAGATCTCAAATGGACTCTTTCCCATAGAGCTATGTTGAGCACAATTGTAGCCGTGGTGTATGTATGGAAGGTTTTCCTCCCATATTCGACGATGCTTATGGTTGCACATGCGAAGTAGTTGTACTACCAAGCGATTTACAACTTTTGTTTGTTCATCTATTTGCGGATGGCAGGATGTCGACAAAGAAAGTCTCGTGTCGAGTTGTTTCCATAGATTTTTCCAAAAGGTGGTGACGAATATAGTGTCTCTATAGAAAATAGTGGTCACTGGGAGGCCATAATTTTTCCACACATGTTCGAAGAAGAGCTGAACAATCTGATGTGTTGTCATAGTCTTCTTGCATGGTATAAGTATATCCATATTGGAAAATATGTCGACTACTACTAATATCTCATCATGATGATGTTTAGTAGTAGGATATCCCATCAAGTAGTACATAGAAATAGATTCCCATGGTTGACTATGAAATGGTAGGGGTGTGTACAGTCCTTGTCATCGATATGAAGGTTTAGAAATGGCACAAATCACACACGATCAAATGTACTTATTAACATCACATTTAAGTGAAATCCAGTAAAAATATTTTGGAGAATTACAAGTGTTTTTGTGACTCCAAAATGTCTTGAAGTCTTGTTGTAGTGTGCATCCCAGATAAGCTTTTGTCGGTGCTCATCGGTCAGAACACAAAGTTGTCCAAGATTGTATAGCAAGGTGTCCTTCATGAAGTAGTTGGTAGTAGACATCACGTTAGTTTGATGTTGTCGATAAATTGCAGAGAACTAACAAACTACTGAATAAAAGTGTGGCCAAGTAATGGTGTCGTAACCTTGCATATTCATCATTGTGGACAGTAGAGTATGTTAGGTTTTTATCAATTCAGACAGTATTATCTTAGGATCTTATCTGAGAGAATAACATGCACAGCAATCAATCACAAGACACAATAGACACAAAGATTTTCCTCGGGGAAACCATAAAGGAGAAAACCCCGCAAATTCTTTAGAGATAGAATAAGAACCAATAGCAGCAGTAAAACCCAAAGAAGATAAGATGATCTTTGACAATTTTTCTCTCTTATCCCAACTCCTTCTCTCTCACTCATGTGTTACAACTGAGTGTGAGTGACTGTATGATAAATAGAGAGGCTCACTCTCTATTTATACTAATTCCTGACTTGACAATAACTCACCAGGGATGAATTTTCTAGGATATTCTAATAACCCTAGTGCCTCACAACTGTAGGGACTTTAACCCTTTATCTATAAGGAGGGTTACCCTCTATGACTTTACATGACTCAATTACATTACCGATACTTCTCGATAGGAACATCAGGGTACAATACATACGATGTACACGTGAATACATTTTGAAGTTACAAATACATCAACACTCCCTCTTAACTAGGAAGGTATTCTCTCGACACAATACATCAGCACAAGTCTTCTTCTATGGATCATCATCAAGTTTGGGTCATCACTGGATCAACATCAAGTCTGGATCATCACTGGATCAACATCAAGTTTGGATATTCACTGGATCAACATCAAGTCTGGATCATCACTGGATCAACATCAAGTCTGGATCATCATTGGATAAATCATCAAGTATGGATCATCATCATCATTACTGATTTCTCTATCTCGATCAACTGGTGCTATCTCTCAATTCTTCTCATCATAGGAATTTCTATAGAGCCAGCCTTATTTCATGCTGGTTGTAGGCCTATCCTCCACATAGGTCTTCATATTCTTCAGCCCTTATATCTGACCATGGGAGGAACATGTCCTAGAACCATGTCAGAAAGGCCCGCCCAACACTTACATATGACCATGGGAGGAACACATACACACAGCATGTCAGAAAGGCATGCCCAACACTCACATCTGACCATGGGAGGAACACATCCCGCAACCATGTCAAAAATGCCCGCCCAACATTTACACCTGACCATGGGGGGAAAACATCCATGCACCATGTCAGAAAGGCACGCTCAACACTCACATCTAACCATGGGAGGAACACATCCCACAACCATGTCAGAAAGGCCCAACACTCACATCCGATCATGGGAGGAACACATCTCACAACCATATCAGAAAGGCCCAACACTTATATCCAACCATGGTAGGAACACATATCATAACCATGTTGGGAAGGCTCAACACTTATATTTGACCATGGGAGCAACACATCCTGCAACCATGTCAGAATGGCTCAACACTTATATCCGATCATGGGAGGAACACATCCTACAACCATATCAGAAAGGCTCAACACTTATATCCAATCATGGGAGGAACACATCCCATAACCATGTTGGAAAGGCTCAACACTTATATCTGACCATGGGAGGAACACATCCCGTAACCATGTCAGAATGGCTAAGCACTTACATCTGACCATGGGAGTAACAAATCCCTCAAACATGTCAGAAAGGCTCTACACTTCAATCTTACCATGGGAGGAACACATCCTACAACCATGTCAAAAGGGATCTGCAATTACATCTGACCATGGGAGGAACACATCCTGCCACCATGTCAGAAGGGCTCTACACTTATATATGACCATGGGAGGAACACATCCTACCACCATGTTAGAAGGGCTCTCGGACTCATCACTTCCCCTTGGAAGGAACCTCGATCTGGAGAATACGAAGCTTCTCCCTAAAGTACTCAAACTTCACTCTGGCTAATGTCTTAGTCAACACATCAGCTATATGTTCTTCCATCACAACATACTAGAGCTTCACTGCTCCACTCTACACCATATCCCTGATATAGTGGTATTTGATCTCTATATGCTTTGACTTGTCATGGAACATTGGGTTCTCCAAAAACTTCACACAACTCTTGTTGTCATAATATATACAAGTAGCATCCAACTGGAGATCAAACAAATCAGATAGTAGCTTCCTTAGCCACACTTCCTCACAACTAGTTGAACAAGCTGTGGCATACTATGCTTTGGCTATACTTAGTTCCACACAGGACTATTTCCTGCTAAACCAAGATATCACACCTGATCCCATACTAAAGAAACACCCAGAAGTGCTCTTCCTATCAATGGCACTACCTGCCCAATCCAAATCCACATAACCTTCTAGGTTAATCTTCTAATTTGCCTCATACCTGAGCCCATAATCAACTGTACCCTTTAGGTACCTCAGAATATGCTTTGCAG
Organism: Pseudotsuga menziesii; assembly: GCA_001517045.1. Classification (NCBI taxonomy): domain Eukaryota; kingdom Viridiplantae; phylum Streptophyta; class Pinopsida; order Pinales; family Pinaceae; genus Pseudotsuga; species Pseudotsuga menziesii. Next base: position 610,571 of record LPNX010890237.1, on the reverse strand, counting down.
CAATCAAGCGAACATGTCTTGGATCTATTAGATACTGGCTCAATGTGTTCACAACAAAGCAAATGTCTGGTCTTGTGTTCGTCAGGTACATCAAGGACCCAATCATCTGACGATACTATCATAGCATCAACCGACTCTAATGAAGCATCACTCAATAGCTTCAAGTTCAATGACATAGGTCTGGTCATGTCCTTGTATTCCATCATCCCAAACCTCTTCAGGATCTCTACTGCATACTTCCCTTGTCCTAGGGAGATTCCATCTGCATTCTTCCACACCTCCATGCGTAGAAAATAGTGCATCATGCCCAATTCCTTCATCTCAAACTTGGTACTAAGCTTCTTCTCCATTTCAGAAATCAACCCATCCTCCCCTGTTATAAATAGATCATCTACGTACAGTAGGAGTATGACTGGGTTCCCTTCTTCAACTTTGTAGTAAAGGTTGGAATCTGCTTTACTCTTGGTAAAGCCCAAACTAGTCAAGAAGCTATCAATTCTATCATACCATGTCATGGGTGCCTATTTCAAACCATACAGGGCTTTCTTCAATTTACATACATGAGTCTCCTTGTCATGTGTCTCAAAACCGAGTGGCTTCTCCACATACACTTCCTCTTCTACTACATTGTTCAAGAAAGTGGTCTTGACATCCATCTATTGTATCTTCCATTTCATCGCTTTAGCGAGAGCAAGCACTGATCTGATGGAAGTGTATCTGGCTACAGGTGCAAAGGTCTCTTCATAATCTATTCCTTCTTTCTGGGAGAAGCCATGAGCCACAAATATTTCTTTATATTTCTCTATGCTGCCATCTGCAACATGCTTAATATTATAGATCCACTTGGAAGTCACAACATACTTCCCCTTTGGTCTTGGAACAACATCCTAGACATCATTCTTCATGATCAACTCATACTCCTCAATCATAGCATCCTTCCATTCTTTCTTCTCTACCGCTTCTTCATAGCTAGAAGGTTCTTTACCAATGATGTCACATAATAGGGCTACATACCCGAAATAAGACCTAGTTCTCTTCCTTTCTCTGTGCATTTCTTCTAGAGCCCCATATCTTTTTGCACCTTGGACAGCCTCTCGTACCCATGCAGGTTTCCTCTTGTGAGGATTCTTCTCTTGGGGTGGATCTATAGGTTCTTGGGGTTCTTCTATTTCTCAATCTTCTTCTTGAGTTGCATCGTTCATAGTTATACCTTGAATTCTAAGTACTTATGTTTCTTCAGGTTCTTCGGTAGGTCTCTTTCTAGATTTGTTGTAAGCTGAATCTTTGTCGAATGTTACATCTCTGCTAATTTCAATCTTCTTGAATCCTGGGAAGTATATTCTGTAATCTTTCAAGCTTTCACTATATCCCCCAAATATACCCTTCTTTCCAGAAGGATCTAACTTTGTCCGCTTTTCTTTTGGAATGTGTATGTACATAAGACAACCGAATATTCTGAGATGGTTGACCTCTGGTTTCTTGCCGGAAAAAACTTCTTCAGGTGTCTTGTTCTCGAGTACTCTATGTGGAGTATGGTTCTATACATACACCGGTGTCCTGGAAGCTTCTTCCCATAGATGCATGGGAAGATCTAGATCATGAAGCATTTCCCTTGCAGCTTCCATGATTGTTCTATTCTTCCTTTCTACAACTCCATTCTGTTGTGGATTGTATGGAGTGGTTAACTCCCTCTTAATCCCTGAATCTCTGCATAAGTCTTTGAATTCATTTGATGTGAATTCTACGACATTGTCTGATAAAAATGTTTTGATGTTATTTTCTGTGTGGTTCTCGATCAAGGTCTTGAATTCCTTGAACTTACTGAATACTTCATCTTTGTTCTTCAAGAAGTATATCCATGTCTTCCTAGAAAAATCATCAATTAAAGAAACATAGTATACATACCCACTCAATGAACTGGATGACATTGGACCGCATACATCAGAGTGGATGATTTCCAAGATCCCTTTTGCCTTGCTCTCGCTACTTGGAAATGTCTTCTTTGTGTTCTTTCCTTTCGCACATCCTTTGCAGACACCACCATGCTTTGCTTGAATTTATGGAATACCTTCAACAGATTTGCTTGCAAGTGGTAGTGCTCTATAGCACACATGTGCAAGCCTTCTTTGCCAAAGTTCATTTGGCTCTACTGAGTCATGGACCAAGGCTTGTTCTAGTTGGCCCTTTAGCTTGTATAATCCTCCCTCTTGCTCCCCAATCACAACTACATCATCTATGGTCTTTCCCTTTGGCCACATAAGAACTTAGCCATCTAAAAATGCAACCCTCATGCATTTTGCATCCAATACAGAGATGGAGAGAAGGTTCTTCTCTAGTCTTGGTACAAACAAGACATCCTTCATCTTCATAGATTTTCCAAAATATAACTTGTAGGAGGATTCACCGCTACCTTTTATTGGATATTGGTAGTCATCCCCAAGTTTCACCTTGTGGGGTGACTCATGTTCATATAATTTCACAAATGATTCTTTGAATACTGTCATATGCTTGGAAGCCCCACTATCTATAATCCAATCCTTTCTCTCATGTGTGACAGTTCCCGTGAGGGAAAATCAAAACATACTCTTCATCACTTGAATAATATTCACTTTCTTGTTTGAATCTCTTCTTGGAAGGTTCATCATCCTCTGCAACATGAGCATGATTTCTTCTCTTATAGTTCTTCTTCTTTTGAAAGACACCTTTGTTTCTAGGACAATCTTTGGAAAAGTGTCCTTTTTCATCACACGTATAGCATTTGAATTTAGATAGATCTATGGTAGATATTCTAGAGTTATCTTTCTGGTTAGAATGCTTACCTTTGGGATGATGATAGTCCCTTCTGCTTTTCTTGGAGTGTACTATGAGAGCTTTATCTTTACTTCCCATCTTTTCTTCTCAGGCTACTATTCAAGCTTCTTCTTGTAAGAATTCCTCCCACAATCTACTGAAGGTGACTAGATTTCTTCTAGCACAAATCCCTTGAATAAAGGAGTCCCATGACCTAGGGAGACCATTCAAGGTGGTCATCACAATCTCTGCATTCTCCACTTCTCCATTCACTGCTTCAAGTTGTTCTTTGATCTGGGAGACCCTTGTAAAGTATGACTGTATGGTCTCTGCATTTTGGATCTTCACATTCTTCAATTGGTTCCTCAAAGTCATCTTCTGATTTATGTTCATTCCTTCAAACAACTTGGTCAGGGAATCAAACATTGCTTTAGGTGTCTTTAGGGAGGACACCTGTGGTATGAGGTGATCCTTTATTGAATCAGAAATAATCCTCACTACCATGACCAATTTATGTTTGTGTAAGGATTTAGCCTCATCTCCCTCTGGAACTAGAACCTCTTCAGTGATGTAAGAGTCCAACTCATTTTCTTCCAGGACCAAGTAGATCCTATACTTCCAAGCTTAGAAGTTATCAGCTCCTTCAAGATTTTCATCAAGATTGGTGTGATGAGACATCTTAACTAAGAACCTCAAATGGAAATACAAAATATTTAGATCTTACCAATTTGAGAAGCTGAAAAATGGATCTGGAGCTGATCTTCTGCATTGTTGGTTTTCTGGTTCTAGGGAAAATTAGGGTTTGAATTTCCTGGAGTTATACCCAACCAAAAACCTTGATTTTTGTATCTAACTTTGATTTTGAGGAGGAGAGAAATCCTGGCCTAGGCTCAGTCAAAAATTCCTCTTCAGTGAAAATCCCTAATTTCTCGATGCAGTGGTAGGTCAAAAACTGAAAGTGCTCAGAATCAGATTTTGCTTCGACAGAAAGATGAACCCTTCAATGGAGGTTTAGCCTAGCCTACTTTTGCTGATGGACTATGGAGAGAGACCCAAAAAATTAAGAAGCCCTAGCTTCTGCAACTGCATAGTGTCTTCTTCTTAGGTTAGCTCTAATACCATGTTAGATTTTTATCAATTCAGACAGTATTATCTTAGGATCTTATCTGAGAGAATAACATGCACAACAATCAATCACAAGAGACAATAGACACAAATATTTTCCTCAGGGAAACCATAAATGAGAAAACCCCTCAAATTAATCAAAGATAGAATAAGCAATGATAGCAGTAGTAAAACCTAGAGACAATAATATGATCTCCGATAGTTGTTCTCTCTCTTATCCCAGCTCCTTCTCTCTCACTCATGCGCTACAACTGAATGTGAGTGAGTGTATGATAAATAGAGAGGCTTAGTCTCTATTTATACTAATTCTCGACTTGACAATAACTCACCAAGGCTGAATTCTCTAAGAGAGTCTAATAACCCTACTACCCAATAACTGCAGGGACTTTAACCCTTGATCAATAAGGAGGGTTACCCTCTATGACTTTACATGACTTGTTTACATTATTGATTCTCTCGATAGGAACATCAAGGTATGACATGACTCAATTACATTAATGATACTTCCCGATATGAACATCGAAATATAATACATAATATATACAAGTGAATGCATTCCGAAGTTACAAATACATCAACTAAGTAATGGCTGGTCTCCTGAGAAAATCGGCTGCAGCATTGGATTTTCCTTTCTAATACGTAATTACCAACTGAAATTTTTGCAGGTAATTAATCCACTTGAGTTGTCAATTTTTCTGTAATGTTGACTGGGATGGAGCGAACTGCAAAGGTTTATGTCTAGTGAGGATGATCATTTCCTTGCCAAGAATGTAGTGTATCCATTGCTTAAGAGCTTTCACAATGGCATACAATTCTTTTTCACACGTCGAATACCTTCTAACAGTGTCATTGAAAGTTTTGAAATGAAACATGACTGGGTGACCCAACTGAGTGATCACTGCATTGAGAGAAGAGTCTAATGTGTCCGTATCAATCTCAAAGGGTTGATCCAAATCAGGTAACACAACTACTGGTGTAGTGCAAAGCTTGTTTTTGAGTGTTCAAAATATTTTTGTTGTGTCAATCTCCATTTAAATACAATTTTCCCATTTCCTTACGTCAATTGATTTAAAGGCCATGCGATGTGGTTGAAGCCGAGTATGAACCATCGATAGAAATTCGATAAACCAATAAAATACTTAGTTAATGAAGGTTTTGAGGAATGGACCAATATTTAAGGATATGTACTTTTTTTGGGTAGACATGAATTCCTGTAGAGTCAATTACATACCCCAAATATTTGATGATGGTCATCACAAATGAGCATTTTTCCATGTTTAGATATAGTCAATGTTGTTGGAGAGTGTTGAATACCTGTCGAAGTTGTCTGGCATGTTCTCCCCATGATCGAATGAAAATCACAATATCGTCGAGATAGAAAATGACAGACTTGTCAATGAAAGGTTGTAGAAGGTTGTCCATATATCTCATGAAGATTGTAGGTGCATTGGTTAAGCCGAAAGGCATGACTAACCATTCAAGCAATCCTTCCTCGGTCTTGAAATTCATTTTCCATACATCGATGGACTCGATCGGAATTTTATGATATCCTAACTTAAGGTATAGATTCATAAAGAATTTAGCACCTTTCATACATTCAAAGTGTTCGTCTATCCTTGGAAGAGCGTATCTCATCTTTACTGAAATTTGTTTGAGAGCTTGATAGTCGATGCACATGCGCCAAGTCCCGTTTTTCAATGGAACTAGGATGATTGTACTTCCACAAGGAGAGGATCTGGGGAGGATATGACCTTTGTCAATCAAATCCTGTATTTGTCTATGAATCTCTTCTTTTTTGAGAATGGATCTTCTGTAAACACATGCATTAGGTAATGAAGAACCAAGAACAAGTTCAATGGAGTACTTTACTGTAAAACCTCGGTTTTGACCCCATGGTATTAAAATTGTACATGATGTATATATTGTATTTAAATCAAGGCGAGGAGCTCAAGGCCAAGGCCCTGCCATTGATTTGGTTTTTTTGTGTATCAATGATCAAGGTTGATGTTGATGGTTCTTGTGCTAGTCAGGCACATAATATTTTGAATTATCATGTAAATATGCAATTTAATAAAATACCATATCTATCAATGCACTGCAATGAAAAAATATATGGGCACATGATTTCACAAGGAACGGGGAGGGGGAATTCTCCAAACCCCTTGATACAATAGGGTGAGACCAGATGTCAATCTACCCTTTTTGTCCTCTGTACTCTATCATTGAATTCTTCCAGAATGAGGAATTTAATGTCTTGGGAAAAGTGTGGCATGGCAGTCGGTTTCATGATTGATCCAGCCTATAGTCTAAGAAGATCTGCAGCCTTGGAAGTCGCATTCTTACTTCTGACGCAAGTAAGCACATGAATGCATGCCCGACTCGTTATCCCTCAGTTGCCCAAAATGTTTTGGTCATTCTTCTTCCATATTGGAGTGTGTTTAGAAGGTTGATTGTTGTTCATTGAAGCGTTCATTCATTCACACATTGTTCAGGGTGGTTGAGGTTTGTTCATTGAGTTTCAGTGTGTATTTTTGTTGTGTAGGGTGATTTTTCACTATCCTGAGTCGCAGAACGGGTTTTTTTTGCAATGTATCTCTTCAACTATCCATTGTTGGAACCCTGGGTTTTGAGTTATAGTGTTTCTCTGTGTTACAGAGTGGTGTGGAACCCTGGTTGTGTGTGTTACATACTGGAGCCTTGTTTTGTTGTGTCTCCTTGTGGTTTACAGTTATGTGTGCCATGTTTTGGGGTCTAAATTGTATGCAAGACTTAGGAGTGTAAGAGACGAGGAATGGGCTTGATAAACCTAGTGTTAGCACCATTTCTGGGCTAAGTAATTGGTAAGAGATTTGGCTAGTAAAATAGGAATAAGGTTTCAAAATGTTCATATCACATGACCTTAAACATTGTTGATGAGGGTCTGCAGGTGTTTGATGAGACATTACTAGATTTAGAACACCAAATACTTAAGAAGTTCTGATTTTTTTCCTTGAAATGCATGTAAATGGAGAAATCCACCCTAAGTTGAATGATGACAGGGAATGAACGACTAGGATACATAGCACAAAATATAGAATGCCCAAAATCATTTTCGCCAAGGAAAATCAGGAACAGAAAGGCGAAACATACAAGCTTAGGAGGTGAAAATTGGTAAGTCCGACTTCCATTTTCTACACCCCGAGATCCGATGGTTCAAAAAGGCGAGAGAGGAAAGATCAAAATCAAACTTAGAAGAAGTTAAAATCCCATTTTTTCGCTTTTCGAGGTCAATATCCGACGGTTCAGAATGCTTCCGCACAAATCAATGGTCCAACAAAGGAGGAAACGGAAAGGCGGGAGTAGAAAGATCCAAATCGAGCTTCAAGAAAGTTGGAAGATCTGCCTTCCATTTTCTTCTAAGGGTAGAAGTGGAAAGGAAGGAGTGGAAAGATCCAAATCGAGCTTCAACAAAGATGGAATATTCGCCTTCCATTTTCTCCCAAGGGTGGAAGCGGAAAGGCAGAAGAGGAAAGGTAGAAGCAGAAATATCCAAATCGATCTTCAAGAAAATTAGAAGATTGTAGTTCTATTTTTTGCTAAGGGTGTGAGCCAAAAGGAAGAAGTGGAAAGGCGAGAGAAAAAATATCCAAATCGAGCTTCAAGAAAGTTGGAAGATCTGCCTTCCATTTTTTGCTAAAGGTGGAAGTGGAAGGGTGCAGGCAGAAGGGAGGAAATATAAAGTTCTTCATTATGAAAGGTCTGAATTCCAATTTCTGCCTTCCGAAGTCTATAAATCTGATCTCATATCAACGACTGAGAATGAGTCGTACAGAGATCGATGGTGTGGAATACTGAAGGGCAGAAATGATAAGGCAGGGGCAGAAAGATCAAATTGAAAATTGGGAAATCTTGCAGCCCGTTTTTTGCTTTCCATGGACTCCAGGTTGACGGCCCAAAATGAATCTTGAGGTAAGATCTACAGTCCAGAAGTGATTTTGCAGGTAAAATACAAGGAAGGATAAAAAATTGTTGCACGTTAGGCGTAAATCCTCTGATCGGTCATTTTCAGCAAGCGAGGTTAAGTCCCTATTGTAAAAAATCCCTAACTGATCCACCATGCGTGTTTCAGCATGCTTTTCTGTTTGGTTTATGATCATGGAAAATCTGCCAGATCAACATTTTGTTAATATTTTCATTTCCATACTGCAACTATTTTGGCTCTGTTTTGAGGTTGTTCACAGGAGCCTATGAAGCTATAAATATACCCTCAATAGAGGAAGACAAGGTTGGAACCCGTGAGATTTTGTGTTATGCATCTTGTGATCTGTTGCTAATAAAATTGTAGATTCAAATGTTGGTTTGTTGTTGCAGAGATTCCTATGTATTTCGTAGTTACAGTTTGTTATCTCCTTTCCCCTGTGCATGTTTTTCTTGTTAAACCTACCATTATGTGTTCTTCATATATGGAATAAGTGTATAATATCTCAAAATTCATATTGTTATGATCTGGCTATTGTTTCAGGTATTCACTAAGCCTTCCCTCCAAAATTGATGCAGAATTCATATCCTAGGTTCTCTATGTTGGTAGATTGTTCTTGTTCTTTCTTTATCACTAGACAAATTGTTATTTGACTGTAACCAAGTGCTACCTTGCCTTTGTATATCTTCACCTACAAACTATTATGTAATTCATGAATATTTGTGACTCCGTAGCCCAATTTATGCTTTCCTTGTTTCAACCACAAACTCAATCTGAATTTTGTTTTATTTTGATATCTGGCCCTGTTAAAAACTGTGAGAGATCCCTCTCTAGAAAGGAAGAAGCCAACTCTGTTTCTTAAAATGGTTCTGTTGTTACCTTGGGATTTACCTTCCACAACCTTGGGTACATTCTGAGTGCTAACAAATTGGCGTCGTTTCTAGGGGCAAAACTGCAAATCATCCCCGGAAGACAACAAAGAATCCAAGAAGAAATGGTTTTTGTGCAAAAACAGAGACTTCTGTAGTTGAAAAGGTTGTAGGGACACGCACCTTATGCCATTTATTTAATTAGTAAGAATTTGACTCCTGCCGAATTTAATTACACTGTTACTGGAAAAGAATTTTTGGCAGTAGTTTATTCTATTAATAAATTTCACCATTACATTACAGGTTATGAAGTTTTTATGCATACCGATCACTTTGCCATTAGATTTCTAATGAATAGACCAATTACCAATGGAAGAGTGACCTAGTGGCTTCTTCTATTGCAATAATTTAACATTACCGTCATTGACCGACCTGGTAAAGAAAATCTAGTAGCAGATTTCCTTTCCCATATTCAACATGAAGACGGTACTAAACCAGTTGATGACATTTTTCTTGACAAACATCTATTTGTTGTATCTGTTCAGACCCCTTGGTTTGTAGATATTTCCAATTATTTAGCAACTGGGAAAATACCAAACCATTTGTCCCCACATGAGAAGCGTTGTATTATAGTTCAAAGTTCCAATTATTCTTGGGTTGAAAACAATCTCTTCCGCACTCATCCAGATCTTATTATTCGACGATGCGTGTGAGAGGATGAAATGAAAGACATCCTCCATGCATGCCATGATGGACCATGTGGAAGACATTTTTCTGATAAGAGGATGACATACAAATTATTATATTATGGTTATTATTGGTCAAGCATTTTTAAGGATGTTGCCATATATGTCAAAGGATGCGATAGTTTCCAAAGAATGGGTAGACCTACGTCATCTGATCAGATGCCCCTAAAACCCAAAGTCATGATTGAACCCTTTGAGAAATAGGCTCTTGATTTTGTAGGACCAATTTCTCCCATGTCTCGTAGAAAGAAATATATCCTGGTTTGCATGGACTATGTCACCAAATGGGTAGAAGCTAAAGCTTTGTTTAGGGCCACGGAGAAATTAGTGGTAGAATTCATATATGAAGAAATATTCACCCGGTTTGGTGTACCTAGATAAATTGTCACATATCAAGGTACTCAATTTAATTCTAAATTAATGAAAGAACTTACTATGAAATATGACATTCAACATTGCAGATATTCACCTTATCACCCTCGGGCTAATGGTCAGGTAGAATCGACTAATAAAGTATTTGAAACCATTTAAATCAAAACCATTCACTTACAACATAAGGATTGGGAAGATAGATTCCAAGAGGCTTTATGGACCTATAGGATAACATGGAGAAACACTACCGAACATACCCCCTATGAGTTAGTGTATGGAAAACAAGTCCCTTTACCTATTGAATTTCAAGGTAAAACCTTTCGTATGGCAGCACAATTAAGCATGAATTTGGATGAAGCACAGAAACAACGAATATTACAGATTAATGAGTTAGACGAGATCAGACAAGATGCACTCCAAAGAACCATGCTAATACAAAATCAACAAAAGACATGGCATGATAAATTTATTAAGAAAAAGAAGTTTAATACTGGAGATTGGGAACTACTATTCGACTCACAGTTTAAAATTTTCAAAGGAAAGTTAACTACCCATTGGATGGGCCCATACGAAGTAGTTACAATTTTTGACAATGGGTCAGTAAAAATTAAAACAATTGATGGCTCCCAAATTTCCTTTGTAGTAAATGGACATAGACTTAGACTTTATCACCAACCGACATCTAAACAGGATTTATACATAATGTTTTGCAGCAGAACGAAATGGAATTAGTCGAAGGGGAATCTATTCCTCCTCCTCCTGATCCTTAAAAATTATTTTGGGTTATTATCATTTGTATATATGTAAATATGTGTGTTCTTTAAATAAATAAGAGCCATTTCTAAGAGATTGTTTACAAGGGACTACTTTTCTTTTTTTATTATATATTTCTTCATGAATAAATTGAATCATCTAATAAGTGGTTTTGCAGTTTGATTACAAGTATTCTATATCTATAAGCATATCATTGAGTATTATTTGGAAAAGGGAAGTATGTTAAAAAACTCATCAGGTATCTTAACCTTTCTTGGGGTACTTTTGAAATTTGCAGCTTATAGTGAAAATTAAAAAATTACAATCCTTTGTATATCATTCTTAACCAGCTCTTCTATGATTCATATGGTTTTTGGTATTTTGATTCAAACATGTATATTTATGATTTTCTCTTTTGAACAGTTGCTTGACAGACATGCCTTCATTATCATATTTTTCACACTCTCATCTTACAACTATGGATTACTAGTTCATCCTATGCTTGTTATAAAAACTCGTCTCTCATGTATTTTGGTGATAACTCGAGAGTAAGTGAAAGTTTTGTCTGTGGGGAACATTAATTTTCTTCTATGAAGAAGAAGGACTGTAAGGTTAAAAAAAGCTTTAAGTTATTCTCTTTTGACATGATCTATGGTTATGGCCATTATAAAATTACTTATAAGTTTTTTTTTACAAGAAGAAAAAAAATTAATTATGTGTTTAGCAGGACTTAACACACTCTAGTACCAATCAGCTTCCATATATTTAATATCATTATACAAGCAAAACACACCGGGGTACTAAACAGGCCTGTTGGAAGCGGGTCAATGCTAAGTAAAAACTTAAAACACAAAAGCTTGATAAATGCAAGTAAACCCATCAGGGTACTGAATAGGCGTGCTGGCAGTGGGACTATGCTTGCATGGTACCAAGGTAAACCCGTTGGGGTACTGAATAGGCCTACTGGCAGCGGGGCAATACTTGGTAAAAGAGATTTGGTTAATGCACTACTATGCACATAGTTTGTAAAACAATGATAATATAAAGATTTTTTTTTAGAATTTATGAATAAACATGTCACGACCAATTGTTTAACATGTCATTTGAGAATGGCTATAAGTTGGGCTTTTCCCTGGCCATCTAATTCAACAAATACCTAGTATGTCATTATCCTAGAAATGGGACCCATAGCTGCAAATATCTCATATTCTATGGTAAACTTAAATATTTTGTGATGACATGATATCTTTAAAATAAGGCATATATGACTAGCTTTTCCTGTGGCATTCTTTTGGTTAAATTATTATCATTCAAGTGGTCTTTCTAAGCACTGCTATATTTTTCATTAATATACATATCTGCATCATTTCCATTTACTGATTAGTTTTTCTTTTTCTTAAAAACTAATAAACAACATGATAGAACTCTTTAATTTTTATTTTCTAGAACAATCAATTCTCCTCTCTTCTATGGCTTGAGGACACACCATATCTTTGGTTTGGGGGAAAGGATTGGGAAAAAATAGATTGTTTTTACTTTTCATTATTTATGATAGATATATTTATCTCTGACAAATGATAAGTGTTTTCAGGATAATATAAGCAATGGAACTTGGTTATAGCATGAAGCATATTTTTACAGCAAAATCAATATGGAGTGCTATATGAAAGATCGAATGCAGGTCCAAATGAAATACCAAATGACCATCTGAATAAAACATTGTGATATCATAGCACTTATGATTAAAATTTGCTAACCAAATTTTGGTTTTTTTGACAAATATTTGTTTTTATCTTCATGTGGATGCTTATAAATTTTTCTTATCATTTCATTATTGACAACCTTATCCTCTTACCTAATCATGCATGTAAACTATCAAATGACCAATTTTCTTGTTAATCAATCTTATTATAAATGAAATTTATTCCTTCATGTCATATGTTCAACCTATCCAAAGTTTTACTTTGGACATGGTTGAATTAATTTAAACCGTATGAACTTACTCATTTATATATATGCCCGTTGCTGGCTCACGTCTCAAAATTCGCTATGACAGTGTGATTTGTTATCTTTCTTTTTGCTCAATGGGACTTGGCATTTCTTTGGTTTAGGGGCATGTTGATCCTAGATTTGTTATCATTTTTGGCAGTTAAATTACTTATTTAAACATATGTTTTATTATCTTTTTGCATATTTTATGTCACGCAGATCACTATTCAGCCTAGGTATGCATGTATTTAAGGTTTATATAAAATCCATTTATTATTATCATTTTATAATTTTATTGATTAAAATTGACATTATTGAAGCACATTTGATATATTAATTGATATGTATATTTGTTTGTAGGTTATATCATCTTTTTTGGACAAATTAACAACAAACACACATTTAGCTAGCCATGTGCACAGCATGTCCAGCTCGCGCGAAACTCGTTGGCAGGTTTTCAGGCATTTAAATATTGATATTGTAGACCATAGTCCTTAAGAGCACCAGTAAATAGACATCGCATTTTCCCTAGATCTATGCGCAGCATATCCAGCTCACGGTCTAGCTCGTTGGTTAGCTTTCCGTCCAAATCGCTAACCACAATGCGTGCTGTTGAGAATTTATTTCAGTCATTAAAACATTGAAATAGCCTACGAACTATTTACTATCCACATGTTCGGATGATGGAGAAGCACGCTTCTAGATGATCCACCATCACGACGCCCCTGCTTGACACCTCACCAACAGACCATGCGTTGGGTTGATGCATTTAACCTGCGTTCTAGAAGACTCATCGTGCGCTCTCCTCTGTCCAACACCAGTCCACCTGTTGTGCTAAAGAAGGTGCTATGTGCCACATCTGAGAACCGTTTGAAATGGAGAGGGAGCTTATGTGTTACACCATCCAATGAAGACAGTCGACGCATGCTGAAGAAGGAAGATCCTGTGCATTGGAGTTAGAGTATTTAAACACCTTTATGGATTGACTAAATTTAGAGAGCAGTGAACCACTAAAGGGTTGACTTGCTCATCCTTGTAAACACTATATATAAACACCTCCTTGTGTAGAGTTAGGGATTTGATCATTTCATTTGTTAAACAGTCGTTTTTGGAGAAGAATTATGTATTTTTGTTCCATCATTCTAATAAAGAGATGTATGTTCTGCTATTTATGATTGTGTTTGTGTAAGCGTTAGCCAGGAATCACCCCTGATTGCTGAGAGGACCCCTCATCAACTAGAGGTTTCTTTTCTTTTCTTGTTTACTTCTTTCATCTTTTCTGTTGTAGTTAGTTTAATTTATAGTTTGTTTTATCATTTCATTTTCCTGTAATGCATTTTATTTATGAAATTAAATAGTTAACTACACGCATAGTTTGTTTTAATTTGCTTTCAGTCATTTTATCTTCTGCATTACTATTCATTTTATTTGCAAGCAGATAGAATACATTGCTTTTAAATAGATTCAACTCTGTTTATTTCCTTTCTGTTATAAATTATGTAATTTGAATTTCAGTTTGTTTATTAATATGCAATGATTTCTTTATTTTCATGAATTTGTTTAAGTTTATTTCACTGTCAAATTTGCTTAATAAGTAGGTTTACTTATTTCCTTTATGCATTAGATTTACATCTGCACGAATTCAGCTAAAGATTAGATCATTTAGGTTAATTTCTGTCATTTTAACTGTGCATACTGTCATTTGGTCAGCCTATTTAAACTGTCATTCAGTCACCTCTTTCAGACCTACAGTTCAGTTTGTCATTCATCCCATAGTTTCATTTTAGTGTTTTTAATGTGTTTTGATATTGTTTTCAGTTATGTTTCTTTAATGTTTGAAGTATGCTTTGATTGAGATAGTTAGATGATAGTTCTATTTAACATTAAACTTGAAATTGAATTGTTTTAGGTTATTTATTAAAAGTTACCTTACTTCTTTTTACCTTGAATATGTGTTAAGCTATTTTATGTTTGGTTTCTTGAGTTTGTTTCTGATTTCTCTTTACTGATGTATTGTTTTTTGTTCATGCCTTTGGATTGATTTATCCGTTTGCATGTAAACTTCAGTATTATATGTGTTATCCTTAGTATGTTTTTAGGTTATTCCTTTTCCATTGTGTGATTACTAATAGAGACTTGTAGGACATAATTCAAAGATATTCCTATTAAGTTTTCTACTTGTGTTTTTTTATTTAGTTTTCTTTATTAAGTTTTCTACTTATTTTTTTTTATTTAATTTTCTTTCTTAAGTTTTCTACTTGGTTATTTTATTAAGTTTTCTACTTGCTTATTAGTTAGGTCTTCCTTGCATCTTAGTTTCCTATTTGAAAAGTTAGTTGTTGACAGTATCATTATCACTTTAAAGTTATTTACTTATAAAATAGATTGTAAATTATTTAGTTTAATATTTTGTTCCGGTTTAGTTACCTTAATAATTGAATTCTTAGGAGTTTGACTTGGTTTTTCATTTTGAAAGATATTTCAATCTTTTGTTTGTAAGAATATTTCCAGGACACCATAGGGACCCCTCTACCTTCACATATATTTTTTGTCAACTCTAAGCTTACCAACCCCGTTCGATAAGTAAATATTAGGTGAATCATTAGAGGAAATTTGGGGTCTAAAATGGGCCTTATAAGAAAACGTGCCAACAATAAATTTTGTGAGTTGGAATTCAAGAACCAATAGGATTTCAATAAAATGAGGCAACCATAATGGTTGAATTGACATATTTGTCATAAAAGAAAACTATTTTTTGTTCGTATTTTCGACATATCTCCCTGTGTTTTTACTCAAATTTCAAGCGGGAGATCTCATTGGATGTGGAATTTAATTCTGCATCCAACGAGTACCCACACTACATAATTTTGACGGACCCCTCTACCCCAAAAATAAGAAATACCTGGAAAAAAAATGATGATGATGTCATCATCACATTTTCTCAGGTATTTCTTATTTTTGGGGGAGCGAGGTCCATCAAAAGTATGCAGTGTGGTACTCGTTAGATTTGGAATTAAATTTTGCATCCAACGAGCTCTCCCGCTCAGAATTTGAGTAAAAACACAGGGAGATATGTCAAAAATACGAACAAAAAAGTAGTTTTTTTCATTCTTCCTCCAAAATTAATAACTATTATTTTATTATTTTAACTATTGTTTTATTATTTTAACTATTATTTAATTATTTTCCTTAGGAGGCCCATTTTAGACCTCAAATTTCCTCTAATGTAATCTAGACATTATAACACCCAACATTGTTCAAAGCTTTCAGCCTTATATCCCACCAATAGTCCAAACCCCTCCAACCTTTCAAGCTCCTCCTATTGTTCCAAATCCACCTAGACAAATGGCTACTAGGTTTGCTCCATTGGCCTTACCTGCTATATTGGATGAACTTCCTCAAAATTATTCCCAAAGGATTTCCTTGTATGATGGACAGGGAAATTTCACAACAAGACAACATGTTGATAGATTTAATGATTTTATTAACTTGGAGGAGGTTGATGATGATAATGTTGAGATGATTTTGTTTGCACAAAGTTTGTCAGGAGAGGCGAAGAAATGGTATAGAGATTTACCAACTAGGTCCATTGCTACCTTTGAATCTTTCCGAACTGCATTCTTAGAAAGATGGGATGATAAGAAAAGTCCATTACAAGTGCTCTCTCAATATAATAGTATTAAGAAAGGAGGTTCTGAATTTTTCCATGAATTTTCTAGGCGATTTATGAGGGTATATAACTCTATTCCTGCTAATATTAAACCCCTAGTAGGTGCTACAAAACTCCATTATTTTGATGCCTTTGATGGTGACTTTGCATTATTATTGAGAGAGAGAAAATCAACAAGTATTCCTGCTATGTTTCAAGATTCTCTGGAAGTGGAAGCAAATATGATGGCAAGTGGAAAAATAAAGTAGAAAGTAGAAACAAGGAAAGCTAGAGAAGAAAATGGGCCTTATGCTTCTACTGCTACTTCTTCTAATGATGTAAAGTTTGAAATGATGATGAAAACAATGGAGAATATGATGGATAGGATGACTGTGGATAATAAACCATTGAATAGAGAACAAAATGAATCTCAAATCAAAAACCCAAATTTCAAAAGGCCCAATCCCCCCCCCCCCCACCTCCACAAATTAGACAAAGAGATATGAGGAATCCTAGAAATCAAGATGATTAGCAAATAAGGCCACCTTTTCCTAAGAACTATGTTGCAGCTGAAGATGAGGCTGAATCTATTGAAGATCGTATTCACCATTTTGGTGACTTGGATTCTGAAATATACCTCACTGAGGAAGAGCATAGTATGTTTGCTCAAGAGGATGCCAATAATGATTTTAGGGTAGAATCAGAGTAGTACCAAATAGGATATTTGCATGCCATAGATGATGTTCAGAGAAAGATCAAATTGAGAAATAGAGATGTTACTGTGAATAAAGGAAGGTCAAATCAAAATCAACCTTCTAGTAGGCAACATAATATACAAAAAAGAAATGAAAAACAAAAAGAACCTGTTGTGTATAAAGAACCAAAAAATAAAATAGAAAAAACAAAAGAAGTTAAGCAACCAACACCCATGGATGTAGAGAAAGTTGTTTCCACTTTTAAGTTGCAGACAAAGCTCTCAAAATGGAAAGTTTCCATTCCTTTCAATGAATTGTTGAGTAACAGAGAATATAGAGACAAAATAATAGACATGGTCAGGAGTTAGGGAGAATTTCATCCAGATATCCTAGAGGTGGCAAATGATGCTCGCACCATTGTCTTTCAGACAAAAATTGAAAATGTGGATGATGAGGAAGCCCCTCCTTTTTACCTAAGTTTAAATGTACATGATATGATTATACGCAATGCTATGACAGATTTCAGTTCCTCAAATTATTTAATGCCCAAGGGAGTGGTAGAAAGTTTGGGACTGGAATTTATTAGACTATATAAATATTTGTATTACTTTGATTCCAAGAAGGTGAAGTGTCTTGGATTGATTAAGGATATGGTGGTAACTTTGAAAAAAAATCCATCTAAGACTGTGGTAATGGATGTTGTTGTAGAAGACATTCCTCCTTAATTTGGTATATTGTTTTCAAGGTCTTATACTTCTAAATTGAAGGGAAGTTTGCAAATGGATATGTCTTATGCTACCATTCC
Organism: Pseudotsuga menziesii; assembly: GCA_001517045.1. Lineage (NCBI taxonomy): Eukaryota > Viridiplantae > Streptophyta > Pinopsida > Pinales > Pinaceae > Pseudotsuga > Pseudotsuga menziesii. Next base: position 592,820 of record LPNX010890237.1, on the reverse strand, counting down.
TATCGTCGGTGGGAGTAAAAGGTTATAAAGTGAGAAAATATCACCTTATGTAGTTAGCAGCCAAGACAACCCAGATAATCATGCTATCTATGCTGTTGATACTGACTTGGGGTCTTCCATTTTCTTCGATGATGGTTTTCCCTGTGATCTTGAAATTCCTGTACCCATTGAAGTTAAGGAGGAGGAAGAGTATGTAAAGAGACAAGAAGCTTTGGAAAAGAAACATAAAGAAGAATGTATCTGGACCATGTTTTTTGATGGATCTGTGGCGAAGGTTGGTGCTGGTGCTGGTGTATACATTATCTCCTTTATCGGGGATTTTAAGATTGTGTCATATAATTTAACTTTTGAATGTACCAATAATGTGGCAGAGTATGAAGCCTTATTACTAGAACTTCATGCTTTAAAGGATCTGGGAGAAAAGAGGGTACAAGCCATGGGAGATTCAGAGGTTGTAATAAACCAAGTGAATGACAGTTATCCGACCAAACATCCCAAAATCAGGGCTTATAGAAATAAGGTATGGGATATGCTTGGTAACTATTTTACAGAGCATAAAATTAGAGTGATTCCTAGGTATGAAAACATAGTATCTGAATCCTTGGTTGTTACTGCTGGTAAATTCAAAACTCCCACTACTGGCCAAAGAAAGTATAAAGTTGATATTCATAACAGACCTTCCATACTAGATAATTCCAAATACTGGAAAGTATTTGAAGATGATATGCAGATAAAAATATTTTTAGAGCTACTCGGTGAGTTTGTGAATACTCAAATAGATAGAGAAAATTATAATTGTGAAAACTTCCAAGATTCTAAAGAGAGTAAAGGAGAAATTGATGAAAACAGAAAGCTAAAAAACTCACTAGGGGGAAAAGATATAGTTCAATTTAAGAGTAATCATATCCCTATGTTCAACCTAAATATAATCACCATCATGTTATGAGATAGGTATTCCCTTGTCTGTTGAATTCCCTCAAAGTCTTCCCTAGAGAAATGACAGGAAAAATATCCCCTTGCAATTTTTCCTTGTTTTGAGCTGGCAACGCTCTTTCCCCTTTCACAAAAAGCGTTACCCAAGAAGCAAAGAGATGGTAATGCTCTTGATACATGAGAAAAGAGTGGTGCAACCTCTTCTATCCTTATTGCAAGAAGCGTTACCCCCTTAACACCGCCTGTTTTCTTGATTGGAGGAGCAGTGCTCGAGTTTTCAAGGAAAAAAAGAAGCTTCGAGAGGCTTCTCGAAGCTTACCTCCGTGGAGCCTCATCCCTATGGTTTAGTACCAGCTGGAGCTTGAGATCCTCCCTTTTTGGATCTTATCTCCACCTCACTCATGAGATACTCAACCATACCTATCCTCCCATGTCTTTAAATACTATCTCATCCCCCATGGGAGAGGGGAGGAAGAATTGTGTTGCATACCCACACTCTGCCAAAATGATTCTTGAGTTATTTGAGGCTAGGTGAAGTTAGAGGAAAGGATCCATTGGAAAGAACTCTCAAGACCAAGGCATAAAGGTTGTAGTCTCTCCAATCATTTCTAATAAAAACTGACTTTTCTTTCCCATACTTACTGTTTCATTTGTATGTATTGCTTGATTCCTTGGTCACAAGCATAAATCTAGTTGATTATATTGTATGCTATCATGTTTCTCTTGTTGTTTTCCATCTTTTACAGGTTCTTATGTGAGGATATCGAGGACAACCTTTGAGAGAAGTACCATGGCATTTCATTCAAGTGATTAACCAGATCTAGGGGAAGTTTAACATTTGGTGTTTTTTTTTTGTTCTAGATCTGAACCATTCAGACTAGGGAACCAACTCTTGTCCGCAGGAGGTGCGTATTTTCGAATAACACCCTAGAGGCCTAATCCCCCTAGAGAATATTTTTGATCAAAATGATATTGCTAGAAATCCAAAAATGAATCCTGTTGATGTTGTTGTTGAAGAGAAAAATATAGGAACTGGAGAAAATACAAGGATCATAAATCTGTCAAAAAACTTATCTGTCAAAGAAAAAGAAGACTATGTCAATTTGATGAAAAGATACACTGATATCTTTGCTTGGAGTTATGAATACCTTAAAGAGTATGATACTTCCATCATACAACATACAATCCCAATAAAAGTTGGTGAGAAACCTTTCAGATATAAATTGAGAAGAGTTAATCCAATGTTGCTGACTGTTATTGAGAAAGAAATTAAAAAAATATTCAATGCCAAGATTATAGTGACTCTGAGATTTTCCAAATGGGTTGCAAATTTGGTTCTTGTTAGGAAAAATAATGGTGAAATCAAGTTTTGCATAGATTTCATAAATCTTAACAAAGTCTCTTTGAAAGATAATTACCCTTTGCCAAAAATGCAAAATATTTTGCAGAAAGTGATGGGGTATGAAATGATTTCAACTATGGATTGTTTCTCAGGATACAATCAGATCAAAGTGTTGCTTAAGGATCAAGAAAATACTACCATTACTACACTGTGGGGTACATTTATGTATTCCAAGATGAATTTTGGCTTAATGAGTGCAGGGGTGACTTTCTAGCATGCCATGGACATTTATTTTGCAGAGGAAAAGGATAAATTTGTGGTTGTATACATGGATGATATCACTTTGTATTCAAGATTTGACAGGGAGCATATTAGACATTTGGAGAAATTTTTTCTGAAGTGTAAAAGGTATGGAATATCATTAAACCTTAGAAAATCAAATTTTGCATTGGAGGAAGGAAAATTGCTAGGGAACATTATTTCCAAGGATGGTATAAAGATTGATACGGAGAGAATCGGTGCAATCTTGAAAGTTGAGGAGCAAAGAAGCAAGAAGGAAGTGCAATCCTTCACTGGAAAGGTAAATTTTTTGAGGTGTATTCCCAGTTTTGCTAAGATATTAATGAATATCACTAACATGTTGAAAAAGGACCATGAGATAAAGTGGACAATAAGTGCAAAGAGATCTTTCAAAGATACTATACATGCTATCATAGAAGCACCAGTTCTGGTAAGTCCATATTTTAGCAAATATTTTCTAATATTTTCTTACGCTTTTGATCACAGTATTGTTGGAGTATTGTTACAGAAGAACAGTCATAATGTTGAACAGCCTATAGCCTTCTTTAGTAAAGTATTAAGAGATAGAGAGATGAACTATGACATTGTGGAAAAAAAAGCATATACTTTGATTAAATCTTTGAAAGATTTTACAGTTTATGTTATTCATTCATATGTCATTGCCTATGTTCCTAGTAATGTGGTGAAGGGAATCCTCACATAGACAAATACAGAAGGAAAAAGAGAAAAATGGATTGTTGTGTTACTGTAATATGACATTGAAATTAATCCCACCAAGCTAGTCAAAGGACAAGGACTTACAAAGATCATGAAAAATTCCAACTGCGAATCCTTGCAGATAAATTTCCTGACCGTACATTCAAATCAGCTTGACACAGAGGTGTAGGTAATGCCTGATTTATCTGTATCTCCATGGTATTCTGATATCATGTATGTGTTGCAAAGTTTACAAGCTCCTGCAGGGTTAATAAAAACCATAGCAAGGTTAGTAAAGTAAATCTGCCAACTTTTGCATTCTGAACAAATACCTTTATTGGAAAGATCCTGGTAGAATTCTACTCAATTTCCTCTTGGAGAATGAAGATAAGAAGACTATGAAATAATTTCACAAGGGAGACTATGGTGGACATCATTCATGGAAGGTGACAGTAAACAAGATTCTGAGAGATGGTTTTTACTGGCCCTCAACATTTTCAGATGTTTACAAGGAGACTACTACATGCCACCAATTCCAGATCTTTGATGGTAAGAGGAAAGTGATCCCACTCCCTCTAAATCCAATATCAATAGAAGTGTCTTTTCATTAATGGGGACTGGATTTTATTGGGAAAATAAATCCTAATTCTTCAATACAGAATAGATGGATCTTAACAACAACTGACTACTTCACTAATTGGATTGAAGCAATACCTACAAGACGGGCTACATAGACAGTAATTATGGATTTTCTAGAAGAGAATATCTTATCTAGATTTGGTTGTCCCAAAAGGATTGTGACAGACAATGCTCATGCTTTTAAATCTAATAAAATGATAAGTTTTTGTCACAAGTATCATATTAGTATCAACCATTTTACTACATACTACCCACAGGGTAATGGACTGGCTGAATCTTCAAACAAAATTCTAGTGAGAATCATTAAGAAGATGTTGGAGGATAACAAAAAATCTTTCCATACAAAGCTGAAATTTGATTTGTGGGATGACTGAATGAGCACAAAAAGGGAAATTGGAATGTCACTATTCCAATTAGTATATGGAGATTAGGTGATTTTTCTAGCATCTCTGGGGGTGTCAGTCATGAAGTTATTGCAGGAACAGTAGGATGAAACAAATCATGTGCAAAGAAGAATAAATCAAATCATAGAATTGAAAGAGTTGAGGGATAGAGCCTATGGTAAAGTGTAAATACATCAAGAAAATATGAAGAACACTTTTAATAGGAGGGTAACGGAAGAACAATTCTATATTAATGACTTGGTTTTGAAGTGGGATGCTCCTAGGGAAGATAAACATTGAAAGTTTGATCATATTTGGGTAGGACCTTATATCATCGTAGTATATAGAGGTGAGAATGCATTCATTCTACAGCATCAAGACAGGTCTCAACTAAAAGGAGGTCTCGTTAATGGAAGGTTTCTCAAACGTTACTTTCCCTGAAGGAGGAGGTAATTTCTGTATCATAGTGTATATATTTCTTTACTTTACAAACAGTAAAAGTGGCGAGCCAAAGGATTTGAAGCCTAAAGAGAAGGATCTAAGATGTAGAGGGCTAGGAATGTTTCTATTTTTTCTTTATGTTTACTTACAAAAAAAATAAAAAATAAGAAGTTTGAGGATTTCAGAAAAAGGTTGGGAGCCGCCCAATGGATTTGGCACCTGGTCTATGGGGTTCTTTGCTACCTCGCAGGGAGGATATAATCCCGAGTTGTAACTATTTGTTAGCACCAATTCTGGGCTAAGTAATTGGTAAGCGATTTGGCCAGTAAAAGAGGAATAAGGTTTGATTTCATATCAAATGACCTTAAACATTGTTGACAAGGGTCTGCAAGTGTTTGAAGGGACATTGCTAGATTTAGAACGCCAAATACTTAAGAAGTTCTGATTTTTTACCTTGAAAATGCATGTAAATGGAGAAATCCACCCTTAGTTGAATGATTCCAGGGAATGGAAAGCTAAGATACATAGCACAGAAGATCCAAGGCCCAAAATCATTTTTACTAAGGAAAAATCGAGAATGGAAAGAAGAAAAAGACAAGTTTCGGAGATGAAAGTTGGTAAGTCCGACTTCCATTTTCCAAACCCCATGATTCGATGGTTCAGAAATGTGGGATCAGAAGGATCAAAATCAAACTTTGAAGAAGTTAAAATCTCATTTTTTGCTTTTCAGGGTCTAAGATCCAACGGCTCAAAATGCTTCCGCACAAATCAACGGTCCAGCAAAGGCAGAAGTAGAAAGGGAGGAGAGGAAATATCCAAATTGAGCTTTAAGAAAGTTGGAAGATCTTCCTTCCATTTTTTTCTAAGGCAAGAAGAAAAAATGGAGAGCGGAAAGATCCAAATTGAGCTTCAATAAAGTTGGAAGATCCTCCTTCCATTTTCTGCTAAGGGCAAAAGCAGAAAGGAGGGACCGGAAAGACCCAAATCCAGCTTCAAGAAAATTGGAAGATCCGCGTTCCATTTTCCACTAAGGGTGAAAGTGGAAAGGTGGGAGTGCAAAGATCCAAATCGAGATTTAAGAAAGCTGGAAGATCCGCGTTCCGGTTTCTTCTAAAGAGGAAGCAGAAGGGTGGAGGCAAAAGGGAGAAAATATAAAGTTCGTCATTATGAAAGTTCGGAATTTGGATTTCTGCTTTTCGAAGCCCGCAAACTTGATCTCAAATCAATGAATGAGAATGAGCCGTGTAGAGATCGACGGTGTGGAAGGCTAAAGGGAGGAAATGATAAGGCAGGGACGGAAATATTAAATTGAACCTTGAGAAAGCTTGTAGCCTGTTTTCCATTTTCTACAGACTCTAGATCGACGGCCCAAAATGAATCTTGAGGTAATATCTACGGTCCAAAAGCGATCTCTCAGGTAAAATACAGGGAAGGATAAAAAAAATTTGCAGGTCAGGCAGAATTCCTCTGATCGGTCATTTTCAGCAAGCGATCCTGAGTCCCTGCTGTGAAAACTCCCCAACTGATCCACTATGTGTGTTTCAACATACTTTTCTGTTTGGTTTATGATCATGGTGAATCTTCCAGATGAGCATTTTGTTAATATTTTCATTTCCATACTACAACTGCTTTGGCTCTGTTTCAAGGTTGGTCTCAAGAGCCTATGAAGCTATAAATATACCCTCAATAGAGGAAGACAAGGTTGGAAACCGTGAGATTTTGTGTTATGCATCTTGTGATCTGTTGCAAATAAAATTGTAGAGCCAAATGTTGGTTTGTTGTTGCATATATTCCTGTGTGTTTTATAGTTACAGTCTATTATATCCTTTCCCTTGTGCATGTTTTTCTTGTTAAAATCACCATTACGTGTTCTTCATACCTGGAATAAGTGTATAATAGCTCAGAATTCATATTGTTATGCTCTGGCTATTGTTTCAGATATTCACCAAGCCTTCCCTCCAAAATTGATTCAGATTTCCTAGGTGCTCTGTGTTGGTAGACTGTTCTTGTTCTTTATTTATCACCAGACAAACTGTTATTTGACTGTAACTGAGTGCTACCTTTCCTTTGCATATCTTCACCTACAAATTGTTCTGTAATTCGTGAATATTTGTGACTCCATAGACCAATTTATGTTTTCCTTGTTTCAATCACAAACTCAATCTGAATTTTGTTTTATTTTGATATCTGGCCCTGCTAAAAACTCTGAGAGATCCCTCTCTAGAAAGGAAGAAGAAATATTCCTTTCTTAAAGTGAATCTGCTGTGTTAGTTTTTCATCACATTAAGCTAACATTAAGATCTTAGGATCTTTTCACTAAGAGAATAACAAGTACAGCAATAAAACATAAGCACATCATAAGAGACAAGAGACACAAATAGTTTTCCTCAGGGAAACCATAAAGGAGAAAACCCCGCAACTTCCTCTAAGATAGAATCAACACCAAAATAGTAAGAGATCTCCCAAAACAGCAGTAGTCCTCTGTCTTCTGTCTAGTCCCAAAATTTCCTTCTTCAGTAGTGCGCCACACTTGGGAGAGCAAGTGAAGTATTTCCACAATGTGATAAATAGAGAGACTCTCACTCTCTATTTATATTCATCCGTTCACTTGAATTTCCTTTTCACACGTAGGCTCAACCTAATAATTACTACTCGAGCCTACACCTTAATTAGTGTATAATAACTCAAGTGCCCCGAAACTGTGGGGACTTACCTAATGACTTGATATGAATTGATTAGATTATTAATCCTCCCGATCGGAACATCGGGGCATGACCACATGACTCAAATACATAATAGAAACATCCCGGAATAAACATCGGGTTACAATACATAATATACATAGAAGAATACATTCCGAAGTTACATATACATCAACACTCCCTCTTAACTAGGAAGGTATTCTTTCGACACAATTTTCAGCACTGGTCTTCTTCTCTGTATCAGCTAGATCATCTCGTCTTCAAGTCATCTTCGTCTTCAAGTCATCATTAGATCTGGATCATCTTCACTAGACTGGATCTGGATCATCACTCGATCTGGATCACTATTGCTGGATCATCATTACTGGATCTGGATCATCACTCGATCTGGATCAACACTGGTGCTATCTCATGATTATTGCTGTCATAGGAAGTTCTACAGAGCCAGCCCTTTTTCATGTTGGTTGTAGGCCTACCCTCATGTAGGTCTTCTCCCAGCACTTATATCTGACCTGCTCGTCAGAAAGGCACGCCCATCACTCACATCTGATCATGTAGTAAACTACAATCCCATCAGAAAGGCCCAGCACTCACATTCACCAGCATGATAAGACACACCTACTATCATCTGTGAAATGGCTCAGCACTTACAACCACCGGCATGATAGGACACACCTACTATCATCTGTGGAAAGGCACAACGCTCACATCCACCAGCATGGTAGGACACACCTACTACCATCTGTGGAAAGGCTCAGCACTTACAATCACCAGCATGGTAGGACACACCTACTACCATCTGTGGAAAGGCTCAGCACTTACAATCACCAGCATGGTAGGACACACCTACTACCATCCGTGAAAAGGCTCTGCACTTACAATCACCAACATGGTAGGACACACCTACTACCATATGTGAAAAGGCACTGCACTTACAGTCACCAGCATGATAGGACACACCTACTATCATCTGTGAAATGGCACAGCACTTATAGTCACCAGCATGATAGGACACACCTACTATCATCTGTGAAATGGCACAGCACTTATAGTCACCAGCATGATAGGACACACCTACTATCATCTGTGATAAGGCTCAGCACCTACATCCATCCAGGCGGGAACACATCCTGCTCACAATGATGGAAGGGCATGCACTCATATCTGATCATGAGGGGAACACATCCCAACAATCATATCAGAATGGCCCCCAGTCCTCCTCGACTGAGCTACCTAGTAACTGACCAGGTGCCTCCATTCTCCTAGATATTGGCAGTTGCCCTTACATCCGACCTGCTCGTCAGAA
>LPNX010890237.1:556871-583946 GCA_001517045.1 Pseudotsuga menziesii | reverse complement strand
CTCTCACCATGTCAGAATGGCTCAGCCCTTACATCTGACCATGGAAGGAACCAATCCTCTCACCATGTCAGAATGGCTAAGGGTCTCATCACTGTCTCTGGGAGGAAGCCTTGATCTGGAGAACACCAAGTCTCTCTCTGAAGTACTCGAACTTCAGCCTAGCCAATGGCTTAGTCAATATATCAGCTATATGTTCCTCCGTTGCAACATACAGGAGCTTCACCGCTCCTCTCTGCACCATATCCCTGATATAGTGATACTTGATCTCGATATGCTTCGACCTATCATGAAACACTGGATTCTCTGACAACTTCACACAACTCTGGTTGTCACAATGTATACAAGTAGCATCTAACTGGAGATCAAATATATCAGACAGTAGCTTCCGCAGCCATACTTCCTCACAACTAGTTGAACAAGCTGCAACATACTCTGTTTCAGCTGTACTCAGTGCCACACAGGATTGCTTCCTGCTAAACCAAGAGATCGCACCTGATCCCATACTGAAGCAACATCCCGAGGTACTCTTCCTGAGACAGCACTGCCTGCCCAATCTGAATCAACATAACCCTCTAGGTTAATCTTCTGATTCGCATCGTACTTGAGCCCATAATCAATTGTACCCTTCAGGTACCTTAGAATATGCTTTGCAGCAATCAAGTGAACACTTCTCGGATCTGTCAAGTACTGGCTCAAGGTGTTCACAACAAAGCAAATGTCTGGTCTCGTGTTCGTTAGGTACATCAATGACCCAATCATCTGACGATACATCATAGCATCAACCGATTCTGATGAAGCATCACTCAATAGCTTCAGGTTCGATGCCATAGGTGTGGCCATAGCCTTGTAGTCCATCATCCCAAACCTCTTCAGGATCTCTACTGCATACTTCCCTTGTCCAAGGAAGATTCCATCTGTACTCTGCCACACCTCCATACCTAGAAAGTAATGCATCATCCCCAAGTCCTTCATCTCAAACTCAGCAGCAAGCTTTCTCTTCGTATCAGCAATCAACCCATCTGTACCTGTCACAAATAGATCATCTACATACAGTAGGAGCATCACAGGATTGTCTTCTTCAACCTTGTAGTAAAGGTTGGAATCTGCTTTACTCTTGGTAAAGCCCAAACTGGATAGAAAGCTGTCAATTCTACCGTACCAGGTCCTGGGTGCCTGTTTCAAACCGTACAGGGCTTTCTTCAATCTGCATACATGAGACTCTTTGTCATGTGTCTCAAAACCAAGTGGTTGTTCTACATATACTTCTTCTTCTACTACACCATTCAAGAATGCGGTCTTGACATCCATCTGGTGTATCTTCCATTTCATCACTGCAGCCAGAGTAGGTACTGATCTGATGGAAGTGTATCTGGCTACAGGTGCAAAGGTTTCTTCATAGTCTACTCCCTCTTTCTGAGAGAATCCTCGAGCTACAAATATTTCCTTATACTTTTCAATGCTACCGTCTGCAGCATGCTTGATCTTGTAGATCCATTTGGAAGTGACAATTGACTTCTCTTTTGGTCTTGGGACAATATCCCAAACATCATTCTTCATGATCGATTGATATTCTTCGATCATCGCATCCTTCCATTCTTTCTGATCTGCTACTTCTTCATAACTGGAAGGTTCTTTATCAATGAAATCACATAATAAAGCTACATACCCGGAATTTGATCTTGTCCTCTTTCTTTCTCTGTGGTTCTCTTCTGGAGCTCCATATCTTTCCGCACCTTGGATAAGTTCATGTACCCAAGCAGCTTTCCTCTTGTGAGTGTTTTTCTCCAGAGGTGGATCTACAGGTCTTAGTGGTTCCTTTAACTCTCGATCTTCTTCTTGAGCTTCTTCATTCATGATTGTATCACGGATCCTAGGTGCTTCTGTTTCTGCTTCTTCAGGTTCTTCAGTAGGTCTCTTTCTGGATTTGTTGTAGGTTGTGTCTTCATCAAATGTTACATCCCTACTAACTTCAATCTTCTTGTATCCTAGAAAGTAGATTCTGTAAGCCTTCGAGCTTTTAGAGTAACCCATAAATATGCCCTTCTTTCCTGAAGGATCTAGTTTTGTTCTCTTCTCTTTTGGAATATGTATGTATACAGGACAACCGAATATTCTAAGATGGCTGACTTCTGGTTTCTTGCCGGAGAAGACTTCTTCAGGAGTCTTGTTCTCGAGTACTCTATGTGGAGTATGGTTCTGTACATACACTGCTGTTCTAGCAGCTTCAGCCCAAAGATGCATAGGTAGATCTTGATCATGAAGCATAGCTCTTGCAGCTTCCATGATAGTTCTAATCTTTCGTTCTGCAACCACATTCTGTTGAGGATTATAAGGAGTTGACAACTCCCTCTTAATCCATGCTTCTTTGCATAGCTCTTTGAATTCATTCGAAGTGAATTCTCCACCATTATCTGATCGAATGGTCTTGATCTTCCTTTCAGTATGGTTCTCGATCAAGGATTTGAATTCCTTGAACTTGCTGAACACTTCATCTTTGTTTTTCATAAAGTAAATCCATGTCTTTCTAGAAAAATCATCAATAAAAGAAACATAGTATGCATACCCTCTTAGTGAATTTGATGACATTGGACTGCATACATCGGAGTGGATGATTTCTAGAATGCCTTTGGCTTTGCTTTCGCTGCTAGGAAATGTCTTCTTTGTATTCTTCCCTTTCGCACATCCTTTGCAAACTCCATCATGCTTTGCTTGGAATTCTGGAAGTCCTTCAATAGCTTTGCTTGCAATAGGTAGTGCTCTGTAGTGCACATGTGCAAGCCTTCTATGCCAAAGCTCATTTGGCTCTACCATATCATGGATCAAGGCTTGTTCTGGATGACCCTTCAATTTGTACAAGCCTCCTTCTTGTTCTCCAATCACTACCGCATCATCAATTTTCTTTCCTTTTGGCCACATGATGACTTGACCGTCGATGAATGCAACCCGCATTCCTTTTGCATCCAAGGCTGAAATGGATAGAAGGTTCTTCTTAAGTCCTGGAACAAACAATACTTCTTTCATAGTTAGAGACTTACCAGAGTCTAGCTTGTATGAAGATTCCCCACTACCTTTTATTGGATATTGGTAGTCATCTCCTAGTTTCACCTTGTGAGGTGATTCATGTTCTGACAGTCTTACAAAAGATTCCTTGAATCCCTTCATATGTTTGGAGGCCCCACTGTCTTTAAGCCAATCATTACTACCATGAGTAATGTTACCTGTGAGGGCTGATATCAGAACATATTCATCCTCGCTTGAAGAATATTCACTTTCATATCTGGATTTATTCTTGGTTGGTTCATCATCCTCTGCAGCATGAGCATGATGTCTTCTTTTGTTTCCTTTATTCTTATGAGAGTGGCCCTTGTTCTTAGGGAAGTCTTTTGCAAAGTGTCCTCTTTCATCACATGTATAACATCTTATTTTAGATAAATCTCTTCTAAAGTTGTCTTTATGATGAGGATCCTTACCTTTGGAGTAATGAGGTTTTCTTCTTCCCTTCTTGGAATGAACTGTAAGAGCTTGATCTTCACTTCCCATCTTCTCTTCTCGAGCTGCTATCCATGCTTCTTCTTGAGAACATTCTTCCCATAGTCTGCTGAATTTTATCAGCTTCTTTCTCGCACAAATTCCTTGGATAAAAGCATCCCATGACCTAGGGAGGCCATTCAAGGTAGTCATCACAATCTCGGCGTTCTCCACTTCTTCATCAACAGCTTCTAGTTTCTCGATTTGAGAAACTCTTGTGAAGTAAGACTGGATGGTTTCTACATTATAAATCTTCACATTCTTCAGCTGGTTCCTCAGGGTCATCTTCCGATTGATGTTCTTTCCTTCAAAGAATTTGGTTAGGGCATCAAACATAACTTTAGGTGTCTTGAGAGAGGACACCTGAGGGATAATATGATCCTTGATAGAATCAGCAATGATCCTCTTTGCCATAACCATCTTCTTCTTATGCAAGGCTTTTGCCTCATCTCCCTCTGGAACTGGAACCTCCTCATGAATGTAGGAGTCTAATTCATTCTCTTCCAGGACCAGGGAGATCCTATACTTCCAAGCTCGGAATTTATCATCTCCCTCAAGCTTTTCATCAAGCTTGGTATGATGAGACATATTTCAAATAAGAACCTTAAATGGAAATACAAAAGATTAGTACTTACCGATTTGAGGTGCCCGTCCTTGTCCCGGAGTTCACTAATCTAGGGTTTGTCGTAGAAACCCTGATTTTCAAAATTTGAAAACTTTCAGATCTGATTGGACAAACAGATAGATCTCTTCAAATGGAGCTATCCAATGTACTCCTTTTCTGAAAACAGTTGAGGGAAGCTCCCAAAACAGGAAGCCCTAATTTTTTGATTTCTTCTGCATAAATGCCTGTTACTGTTTCTATGATATCTCTGAAATTACTGATCCTCTATGTCTGAAATTTCGCACTGAGGTAACCTTTTATGTCCCTGATCCAAAACCATGGGTTTCATCAGAATTGGTTTCACCATTTGGTATTTATGATCCTTTTCCCAAGGTGACCGGTTACATGACTGTTCAGAACAGTGAAGTTGTACGACATTCCACGTGTCACTGGTTCATCTTCTGAGTCTGATATTTGGATCACCAAAAGTAAAGTCCGTGCCCTTTCTAGAACATCTTCAAGAATTCCATTTGGACCTCTGTAACTCAAGATATTGCAGATCTCCCCAAATGTCATGTTTAGGGATGAATTCTGGAAGAGGCTGGAACCCTAACGTGGAGAGATCATATCTCCTGGAGTACACTGAATCTGAGTCTGATTTTTGGACACATGATTCCTCAGGATATTATATTTGGCCCCTAAAATTTTAAGATTCTTATACTTCTCCAATCGCGGAATATAGCGACTGTACCAAAACGTAGCAGTTTTAGTATTTATGGTTTCTCCTAGCTCAGGGTCAAACTAGGGTTTGACTTTCCTGGAGTTTCACCCAACCAAATTTCTTGATCCAGGTCTCTAAACTTCGGTTTTGGTGAGGAGAAAAATCCTAGCATACTTTTTCTGAAAATATATGGTGGAAGATCCACAAACTAGGAAGCCCTAGTTTCTGCAGCTGCACAATGTCTTCTTCTCAGGTTAGCTCTGATACCATGTTAGTTTTTCATCACATTAAGCTAGCATTAAGATCTTAGGATCTTTTCACTGAGAGAATAACAAGTACAGCAATAAAACATAAGCACATCATAAGAGACAAGAGACACAAAGAGTTTTCCTTGGGGAAACCATAAAGGAGAAAACCCCGCAACTTCCTCTAAGATAGAATCAACACCAAAACAGTAAGAGATCTCCCAAAATAGCAGTAGTCTTCTGTCTTCTGTCTAGTCCCAAAATTTCCTTCTTCAGTAGTGCGCCACACTTGGGAGAGCAAGTGAAGTATTTCCACAATGTGATAAATAGAGAGACTCTCACTCTCTATTTATATTCATCCGTTCACTTGAATTGCCTTTTCACACGTAGGCTCAACCTAATAATTACTACTCGAGCCTACACCTTAATTAGTGTATAATAACTCAAGTGCCCCGAAACTATGGGGACTTACCTAATGACTTGATATGACTTGATTACATTATTAATCCTCCCGATCGGAACATCGGGGCATGACCACATGACTCAAGTACATAATAGAAACATCCCAGAATAAACATCGAGTTACAATACATAAGATACATAGAAGAATACATTTCGAAGTTACATATACATCAACATGCTGTTACCTTGGGATTTACCTTCCAAAACCTTGGGTACATTCTAAGTGCTAACACCTAGTGTAGAGAGGAACCTCACAAAAATATAAGAGTGGATGGTGATTCTTCTATTCACATCCTGAAGAGCAATGGAAGGGAAGGTATAGCCTGAGGGACCGTGGAGCAGAGAAGGGGATACTTTCTTGTTTTGGGTGTGTAGGTATTGTGGATGTCAGGACATATATATCTTGTATAGGTTTCCCTAGGTCTTGAATGAACCACTAGCTTAGCCATTTTACCTTTCCACTACCTTAGCAGCCTGATAAACCCAAAAGTAGATTGGCTTGGTTGACAGCCTGATAAAGCCAATGGGATATTGGCTTTCCTGGGAAGCTTGATAAACCCAATCATATATTGGATTGGTTGAGAAGCCTGATAAACCCAACTATGTTTTGTCTTGGTTGTGTCTTGTAGTGCATTTGGCCATGTGTGATCCTTGGCTAGACAACTTGATAAACCCAATAAATTGGCTTGGCTGAGTAGCCTAATAAACTTAGCAGTAAGATGTCTTGGTTGAGTATCCTGATAAACCCATATGTTAGTTGGCTTGGTTGGTCCTCAATGTGAATGTTGGATTGATTGTGTGCAGTCTGATAAACCCAACTATTAGTTGGCTTGGTTGTGTAGCCTGATAAATGCAACAGTGTTTTGTCTTGGTTCCTACAGCCTGATAAACCCAATTGAGTATTGGCTTGGCTGGACAATATGATAAACCCAACTGTAGGACTGTGTTGATGTGTTATGGCTATGTTTGAGCCTGTTGTTCTGTAGTTTCTTGTGGAAATCATGAGCAGCTCGGGGGTGGTTTTTGTGTTGAGAGATTGATTAAAAAAACTGGCATATTGGTTGGGTGGAACGTTGTAGCGACATAACTAGTTCTAGGGCAACTTAATCTTTAAGATAAGTATTCTCTGTTATATTATTTCTGAAATATATTTGCAAATGAATGAGTGATTATGTTGAATGATTATTGAATATTAATGTACAGTTATTATTGATTAAATGTTCCTACATTTTAATTCTACATATGTTTTTGGTTTCAATGTACTTTTCTTAAGTTCATGGAGGCTAGAATCCTGGTTACAGAGTCAGAATGCATCTGACTTAAGCATTTATGCACCACGCAATTTGCCTGCAGAAGGTGGAAAACATGAAAAATACAAGGCATAATGTTGTTTTTACGCACCTCGGGATCCTCCTACAAAAGACATAAGGCGGAAGGAGGAAGTGAAAAAGAGTCTAAAAATTCTAAGGTAAAAGTGTGTTTTCTGCACCCCAGAATCTGCCTACGGAAGGCAGAAGGAGTGAGGTGTAAAAAGGGGGAAAGGTTAAGCTAAAAGGTTTCTTTTTTTATTTACAAGGTCCGCAGCGGAAGGTAGAAAGCCAAAAGTCGAAATGCGAAAAGTCAAAAGACAAAGTGATTGTTTCATGGGTTTTCTGATTTTTTAGGTCCGCAACGGAAGGTGGGAAGGTGGAAGTCGAAATGCCGAAAGTGGACAAGTCAAGGTATCAAATTTTTTTTTTAAATTCCCGAGTTCCACGGTGAAAGTTTGAAAGGAGGAATGTGGTTAAATGATTCTGTCGAAAGTTGCGTTTCTGATTCCCAAGTTCTGCAGCGGAAGGCGGAAAGGCGGAATGAGGAAGGCAGAAAGTGGTTAAATTATTTCATCGAATGTTGAATTTATGATTCCTGAGTTCCGCAGTGGAAGGAGGAAAGTGGTTGAATGAATCTGTCGCACATTATGTTTTCAGTTCCCGAATTCCATAGCAGATGGAGTAAAGTGGAATGCGGAAGGAAAAGTGCGGAAATGTCGAGTTCAGTGCGAAAATGACCTCTCCGGCTACAGAATGGATCTGTTGAGGGCAGAACGACGGTTAGATCGGGTTTTAAGCATAAGAATGAATGCGAAAGGATGTTACATGACCCTTGACTATGTTAAAAGGGATAGTAAAGAGAAAGTTTAAATTACTCCGCATTTTAGTCAGGTGTAAGGGAACCGGGTACATCGACATCGTGGCATATCAGAGCAATGGTAGAGTAGCGAAAATGTGACATTGTGGTATCAGAGAAATATTAGTGGCCGCATTCTCCTCTAAGGTAGGAGGGGATGCAACATTGTGGTATCAAAGTTATTGGTTGCAACATTGGGACTAGATGGGCCAAGTGAATGGTTTTTAGAGCTATTGATTACAACACCATTGTTACACCGCTAACAGTGTGTTTAAATTCAGAAATTGTTATGCAGCTAACAATGTTATTATTAACACATTTTTGCAGAGTCATAGTGGATTTTGAAAAATTTGGTTGTGGTTTTTCCATGAGAACATACATCATGCCATGATGCACAGGATCCCTATGAGTATGAGGAAGATGCCATGGGGGAAAACATTCAAGTTGGAAATGTTGAAATAGAGTCCAATGGAAGGCGATACCAAGAGACTCCATTAGATATTTCAACCACCATGAGAAGCCTAAGGTTGGGATTGCAAAGTTGCCAAGAAGATAATGAAAGAATGATTAAATCTCAGGAAGAGAAGAATCATATAATTGCAGCCATGCTGCAGAGTTTGACAAACATCCAAAGGCAGATGAGCTCTAGGCATCAGGAAGTAAATCCAGAAGGAAGTAGGAGTAGTGCCAAAAGAAGAAAAAGGTCTTCTAGTGGATCATCTGACTCTAAAGGATCCACTGGGGGTTCAAGATCTTCATCTCACATGAATAAGAGGAAGAGGTGTTACAGAAACTATTCATGTGATGAATTTAAGAAGGCAAGGCTTCCTATCTTTAATGGTGAGGTAAAATCTGGTCAAGAAGCTAAAGCTTGGATTCTTGGGAAGAGAAAATATTTCCAAGTCCAAGACTACTCGAGAAGTATGAAGGAAAGGGTATCCATATTCAATCTAAATGGGAGAGCATCCATATGGTGGGAGAAACTCAAGCAAGTGAAGAATATCAATGACAGAAAGATTTTGTGGAATCAGTTCAAGAAGTATTTCAAGAAGAAGTACCTCTTTGATAGGTACTATGATGGAAAGATTAAAGAGTTCCATGAGCTGAAATTGGGGAAGCTAACCATGGAAGAATATGCAAACAAATTCTTGGAACTATTGAGGTATGTCAGATACATCAGGGATAATAAAGTGAAAAATCAACGTTTTTTCTGAGTGGGCTACCTCAATCATAAAAGGAAAACATTGAGTGATTAACCTAGAACTCTAGAAAAGCCTATAAGGAAGGCCAAGTATTGCTATGATCAGAACAAAGGAAAAATTGATCTCCATAAGGCATAGAAGGACAAGAGGAATGAGAATTTTGACCAAAGGAAGAAAGTTTTCAAACCTTCTCACTTATGAAATCAGCAAAGACAACCATCACAAGAAATGACTAAGCCATCTAGAGTGATGGAAGACATGCCAACATTACCAAAGGAGATCAGAGAACTACTCCAATGTTGGGGATGCAGAGGAAACCACATGTGTAGGAACGATTCGCATGAGAATGGGTATGTAAGGCAAGCTCACAACATCTAAGGAGCTGAAAAGAGGTCAAGTAGTAAGGACCATCCCTAGAGTTTACCCAGCGTTAGAGGATCATCAAGCAGATCATCAATCAATTGTAGTTGAAGTTGAAGGTAAGATTATTGAGCAATCTATTTCTGTTTTGATTGACCCTAGATCTACTCACAGTTATATCAGTCCTATAATTGTTGAGATTTGTTCTTTTAAGAAGTTAAAGCATAGAAAATCATTGTTAGTTCAACTAGCCATTGGAACCAAGAGAAAAGTTAGTGAAGTGGTAGAAAGATGTTCATTAGTCATGGATGGGTTATTCACTTATGCAAACTTGAATGTTTTGCCACTTGGTTCCTATGATATTCTCATTGGAATGGATTGGTTAGAAGTGTGTAGAGTTAAGCTTAATAGTTACAACAAGACATTCAAATGCATGGATGAAGAAGAAAACCCAAGGGTTGTAAGATGCATTCCAAGGGTGATTTTTGTTAGGAATATTTCATCATTACAGCTGAAAATTCTCTGTAGGAAAGGTTGCAAATTGTATGAAACTCATGCTTTGGAGGCACTAGAGAATGAAACTCCTAGGATGGAGGAATTTCATGTATTGCAGGAATTCGGGGATGTTTTCCTTGATGATATTCTGGGACTTCCTCCAAAGAGAGACATTGATTTTACAATTGACCTTGTTCATGGAGAAACACCAGTGTCTAAGACACCCTATGGGATGAGCACACCGGAATTTATAGAGTTGAAGATGTAGTTGCAAGAATTGTTGGAAAAGAAGTATATCAGGTCGAGTGTGTCCCCTTGGGGAGCACCAGTTGTGTTTGTGAAAAATAAATATGTAACACTCAAATTATGTATTGATTACATACAATTGAATAAAGTTACTGTGAATGATAAATACCCTCTTCCTAAAATTGGTAACCTTTTTTATCAAATGAGAGGAGCAAAGGTATTTTCCAAGATTGACTTGAGGTATGGTTACCATCAAGTAAGAATCAAAGATAAAGATATTCATAAGGAAGCCTTCAAAACAAGGTATGGACATTACGAGTTTGTGGTGGTACCGTTTGGTCTCACAAATGCACCAGTTACATTCATGTGTCTCATGAATAGTGTTTTCAGCAAGTATCTGGACAAGTTTGTTCTTGTTTTCCTCGATAAAATTCCTATTTATTATAAGAATGAAGAGAATTCGAGATTGGCATTAAAATTTCTAAGGGGGCATAAGTTGTATGCAAAGTTGATCAAATTTGACTTATATAAGGATAAAATTCATTATTTGGGTCACATTATCTCAAAGGAGGGAATATATGTGGACCCTGAAAATATTGAGGCCATCATGAATTGGCCATCCCCAAGAAATGTGACAGATGTGAGATCTTTTATGGGACTTGCAGGATACTATAGGAGGTTAATTGAAGGATTCTCCAAGGTTTCACATTCAATCACCTCTTTCAAAAGAAGGGGGTAAAGTTTGAATGCACACCAAGATGTGAAGAAAGCTTCCAGCAGTTGAAGAATCTTCTTACAAGTGCACCAATTCTGAAAATTGCAGACCCTGAAAAGGACCTTATGGTGTGTATTGATGCATGTAATCAAGGACTTGGAGGAGTTATTATTTCAAACAACCACATGGTGTTCTATGAGTCATGAAATTTGAAGGAACATGAGAAGAACTATGCTACTCATGATCTAGAACTTGCATCCATAGTACATTCTCTCAATATGTGAAGACATTACTTAATGGGAATAAAATTTGAGCTAAGGACAGATCATTGTGGTCTGAAATACTTGTTTGATCAACCAACTCTAAATTCTAGGAAATCTACTTGGATGGAGTTTTTGTGTGAGTTTGATTTTGAAATAAAACACATAAAAGGAAAAGAAAATAAGATGGTTGATGCATTCAAAAGGAAGGTGCATGAAATGCATGTGGAATCTCTTAATATTTTCCAATCATATTTGAGTCAGTAGATTATTAATCATACTGTTGAGGATGAAATATATGTGCAGATAAAGGATAAGTTGCAGCAGCAAAATCCTGAAAAGAAGTATGAGGGATATAAATTGGAAGAAGATGAGCTTCTTACCTATAAGAACAAAATTTATATTCCAAATGTGGAAGACTTGATGAGATTGTTATGGATGAAATCCATCAAGCTCCATACTTTGGTCACCCAGGATATCTGAAAAAAAATTCTACAACCAAAAAGCAGTATTTTTGGTCAGGAATGAAAAAGGACATTGCTGAGTATATTTCTAATTGTATGAAATGTCAATAGGTAAAGGTTGAGCATCAACACCCAGCAGGTTTATTACAACCTTTTCCAATCCCAAAACGAAAATGGGAACTTATTTCCTTGGATTTTATTACAGGATTTCCAATGAATGTGAGACAACATGAATCCATCATGGTTGTAGTGGACAAGTTAAAAAAGGCATCACATTGTATACCGGTCAAGTCCACATATAAGGATGATTCCATTCAAAAAATATTCATGAAGGATATTTTTAGATTGCATGGATTTCCTAAGGAAATACTTTCTGACAGGGATAACAAGTTTACTTCCAACTTTTGAAAATGTTTGTTTGCATATTTGGGTACAAAGTTGAACTTCAGCACTGCCTACCATCCTCAAACTAATGGGAAAATAGAGAGAGTGAATCAAGTGCTTGAAGACATGCTTCTCATGTATGTGATGGACAAACCATCCAAGTGGGAGGATTATTTACACTTGCTAGAATTTGCATATAATAATGGATAGAAAGCATCATTGGGGATGAGTCCATACGAAGCTCTATATGGGAGAAGGTGTAGGACACTAGTAACTTGGGACAATACAATGAACAATATTGTTCTTGGTCCAGAATTGCTCAAGGAAATGGAGAAAGAGGTTGCAAAGATCAGGTAGAACCTGAAAGCATCCCAAGATAGATAGAAAAGCTATGCAAACAAGCAGAGAGTGCATAGAGAGTTCAGTGTTGGGGATCATGTTCACCTTAGAGTGAGGCCAAGGAAGAGTTCCTTAAAGCTTGGAAGTTGTTCCAAGCTGTCACCTAGATATTTTGGGCCTTTTGAAGTGCTTGAAAGAATAGGGCCAGTTGCATATAGACTTGCAATTCCTACTAACACTAGAGCTCATAATTTTTTTCATGTTTCTTTGCTTAAGAGATGTGTACATGACCCTGCCATTGATTTGGAGTTTTTGTATATCGATGATCAAGGTTGATGCTGATGGTTCTTGTGCTAATCAGGAACATTATATTTTGAATTATCATGTAAATATGCAATTTAATAAAATACCACAACTAGCTATGCACTGCAACAAAAAAGAGATGGGGGCATGATTTCACAAGGAACAGGGAGGGAGAATTGTCCAAACCCCTTGAGCCAATAGGGTGAGACCATAAGTAAATCTACCATTTTTATCCTCTGTACTCAATAATTCAATTACTCCAGAAGAGCAGTTGATGTAGTTAATGTCTTAGGCATAGCATGGCTTGGTAGTCGGTTTTGTGACTGAGCTAGCCTATAGTATGAGCAAACTTACATCCTGGGAAGCCGCATTCTTGCTTCTAACACAAGTAGGCATGTGAATGTGTGGCCATCCAGTTATCCCTCGGTCGCCCAAAATATTTTGGTCATTCTTATTCCATCCCAAAGTGTGGTTCATGGGTTGATTTTTATTCATTGAGGTGTTCGTTCATTCACGCGTTGTTCAAGGTGGTCGAGGGTTGTTCATTACGGTTCAGTGTTGATTGTTGTTGTTTGGGGTGATTGTTCACTATCCTGAGTCATGGAACATGTTGTTTTGTAGTGTATATCTTCACCTATATATTGTTGGAACCCTGGTTGTTGTGTTACAGTGTTTCTCTATGTTACAGAGTGGTGTGGAACCCTGTTTGTCTTTGTTACTAACTGGAGCCCTGTGTTGTTGTGTCTCCTTGTGGTTTACTGTTATGTGTGCTTTGTTTTGGGGCTTGAATTGTATGTAAGACTTAGGAGTCAAAGAGATGAGGAATGGGCTTGATAAACCTAGTGCAGAGAGGAACCTCTCAAAAATATAAGAGTGGCCAGTGAATATTCTATGCACATCCTGAAGAGCACTGGAAGGGAAGGTATAGCCCGAGGAAATGTGAAGTAGAGAAAGGGATACTTCCTTGTGTTGGGTGTGTAGGTATTGTGGATGCCAGGAAAGATAAATCGTGTGGAGGTTTCCCTAGCTCTTGAATGATCCACTAGCTTAGTAATTCTATGTTTCCACTGCCTTAGCAGCGTGATAAACCCAAAACTAGATTGGCTTGGATGACAGCCTAATAAAACCAATGAAATATTGGCTTGGTTGGACAGCCAAATAAACCCGATCGTATATTGGCTTGGCTGAGAAGCCTGATAAAACAACCTATGTGTTGGCTTGGTTGTGTCTTGTTGTGCATTTGGCCATGTGTGATCCTTTGCTGGACAACCTGATAAACCCAACTAGATGGCTTTGTTGAGTATCCTGATAAACCTAGCAGTAAGATGGCTTGGCTGAGTAGCTTGATAAACCCATATGTTAGTTGGATTGACTGGTCCTCAATGTGAATGTTAGATTGAATGTATGCAAACTAATAAACCCAACTGTTAGTTGGCTTGGCTCTGTATCCTGATAAACCCAACATTGTTTTGGCTTGGTTTTCTGCAGCCTAATAAACCCAATTGAGTATTGGTTTGGATGGACAGTCTGATAAACCAAATTGTAGGTTGGCTTGACTATGTTAATGTGTTCTGGCTATGTGTGAGCCTGTTGTTCCCTGGTTCCTTGTGGAAATCATGAACAACTCAGGGGTGGTAGTTGTGTTGACAGATTGATGAACACAACTAGCCTATGGTTGGGTGGAATGTTGCAGAGACATAACTAGTTGCGAGACATCTTCATCTTCAAGATAAGTATTCTCTGTTATATTATTTTTGCAATGTATTTGCTTATGAATGAGTGATTATGTTGAATGCTCATTGAATATTAAAGTAGAGTTATTTTTGATTAAATGTCTCGACATTTTAATTATGCATATGTTTTTGGTTTTAATGTATTTTGCTTAAGTTCATGGAGGCTAGAAGACTGGTTATAGAGTTAGAATGCATTTGACTTAAGGGTTTCCGCACCCAGGAATCCTCCTACAAAAGGTGGAAAACAAGAAAATGACAAGGCAGAATCTTGGTTTTTTGCACTCTGGAATATTCCTGCAGAAGCGGGAAAGAAATGAAAAATTCTAAGGTAAAAGTATGTTTTCCACACCCCAGATTCAGCCTGCAGAAGGCAGAAGGCGAGAGGTGGAAAATGAGAAAAAGGATAAGGTAAAAAATTATTTTTTCCAATTTTTGAGGTCTGCAAAGGCGGAAAGCTAGAAGTTGGAAGGTGGAAATTCAAAAGACAAAGTAATCATTTCGTGGGTTTTCCAAGTTTCAAGTTCTACAGTAGAAGGCAGAAGGTGACAGTCGAAAGGCCGAAAGTGGACAAGTCAAGGTATCGATTTTTTGGTGTTTCGATTCCCAAGTTCTACAGCGAAAGGAAGAATACGGAAGGAGGAATGTGGTTAAATGATTCCGTCGAAAGTTGAGTTTTTGATTCCTTAGTTGCATAGAAAAAGGCGGAAAGGAGGAAGGAGGAAGGAAGAAAGTGGTTAAATTATTTTGTCGAATGTTGAGTTTCTGATTCCCGAGTTTCACAACAGAAGGAGGAAAGGCGGAATGCAGAAGGTGGAAAGTGGTTGAATGACTCTGTCACACATTATGTTTCTGGTTCACGGATTCCATAGCAGAAGGTGAAAAGGGGAATGCGGAAGGAAAATTGTGGAAAGGTTGGGTTCAATGCGGAAATGACCTCTCCAACTACATAGTAGATCTGTTGAGGGTGGAACGACGGTTAGATCAGTTTTTAAGTCTAAAAATGAATGCTAAAGGATGCTACATGACCCATGACTATGCGAAAAGGGAGAGTAAAGATAAATTTCAAATTACTCCATGTTTCAGTCAGGTGTATGGGAACCAGGTACATGGACATCATGGTATATCAAATCACTGGTAGAGTAGTGGGGACGTGACATTGTGGTATCAGAGAAGGATTAGTGGTTGCATTATCCTCTGAGGCAAGAGGGGACGTGGCATTTACTTGACAATGCAAAGGTACTTCATTTGTCTCTTGGAATACGTTCCAGTATTTCTCAAGAATGTAGTCGATATGTTGTTGTTGTCAGGAGCTACGTTAATAGATGAGTCGACTTGTTGCTGCAGTATTCCTGGAATGTTGAGGCTTTATCATAATTAATGCAAAATTTTGAGCATGATTGATAAGCTTCTTTGTTTGTTTGGAAGATAGCATAGAAACCATTGATGTAGGTCTGGTATATCGTACCATTGATTTTCAATTTTGACAATCACCTTCTAAGGCCATGACTGATATGTACCATGTCATTCACATAGGTAAGGTTTCCCAAACAAGGCATCAGCTACAAAAATTGGTGCCACATCACAGAGTACTTCATCTTCAAAAGGATTGATAAAGTAGGTGTGTTTGCATTGGTGTGTGATTCTTAGTTCTTGTACATCCTTCATCCAACCGATATAGTTAAATGAGGATGTGGAGTGGTGACAAGGCCTAATTTATTCATAAGATATTCAGAAAGGAAGTTCTTATCGCTATTGTTATCCACAATCAGATGTAATGGATTTTTATGAACCCATATCTGTGTATGGAATAGGCTTTCTCATTCCTCCTCATCAATGATAGTTGAGGCTATTAGAGTGGTGGAGGTCAAAGCCAAGAGGTTTGATGCATGTGGATCAAATTATACCAAGGTTCTGTCGGAAAAGTCGAATGCCGACAATTTTTCCAAAAAATTCTTCCAAGATTTTCATTCTGACATATCATGCCATGTTGAAATTTGATAATCACACCATTTCCCAGTAGGGACTTGTTTGTTACGATCCTTCTTGTCTTTCTAAAATTTATTCTTGTGATGATTAGGCTTTTTCAGATTCGGCTAAGAAGGGTGCTTAAACTTGGCGGAGCCGGCTGGTGACTTCTTGTCAGATAATCACATGCTTTTCATGGCTTCTTGGCTTGTTCGTGAAACATGATTTTCCCTTTTTTCTTAGCTTAAAGCTTGTTCGCGTAATGGAAAGAACACACAAGTGTAATGACACTAAAAAAATCCATATCTTGATGTATGTATGGGGATAATCAGATGATGCACTTCAGGACAAGCAATTTCTCTTCTTCTTGGATGTCAAGTCTAGCCATGAATGGATAGAACTCATCGGTGTAACTCTGCACGGACTAATGTTTCCATGGCCTTAGCTGCTGCCACTTATTATACTTCCTTTCAAGATATTTGGGCAAGTAGAACTTGTGGAAATTGAACCCAAGTGATATATCAATTACACTCACAAAATTGCTAATCAAACATGCAAAATTCACACAAAATGAGACTGAAATTGGAGCATAACTTAATCTTGTATTGAATAAGTGTACATTAGCCAACCATATGAAGTAATAGGCTTCTCAAATATATAATTACATGAGATATTCGAAAGCACTAGGTTTCTATTCGAATTGGTCAAAAAGCAGGCTTACTAAATCTAGTCAAATCCCCCATAGGTGCAAGAAAGACTTTCCAAATCTATGAAGATGCTCATGAATTGGCTAAATCAAGTGGGAAAAAAATAAGTGATGGAAAGAAAACTCATTCATAATTTTTTTGGAGAAAAGGGAGGAGGATTATGTGGGAAAAAACAAGGCAAGTTCTCCTAGATTAGCTTTTCCTTTATGCCTTAAAACTGATGTAAAGCAAGGAAGCTTTCAGAAAAAGAAGAATTGTGCTTTTAGGAACTAGGAAGAAGAGAAGAATTGATAAAATAGTTTCTAGGATTATTCCAAAGCACTCCATGACCCAGTTTAGCAAGTATTGACTTCTAGGTGCATGTGGAAGCCAACTAGCATAGAGAGGAATCAAGGATTCTAGGAATAAGACAAAAATGATTAATTAATGTCAAATATGGGTAACTATGGTGTGAATATTCTAACACCCCACCTTAAACCTGAATTTATGAGTAAATATCATAAAACTATATGGCCTAGCAACAAGGCTTAGTCGCCCTTTATATACTACATGTCCATACAACCAAGGAAAGAGGAAAACACCCAGTGGGAAAAATCCTCCCTTAAACATGGACAAGAAACAAAATTTTGGAAATATTGTCATCAAACATGCTTCACCACATGATAAAAAATCCCCAATAGTGATTTGAGATTACTGAAGGTATTCTCACAAAATACTTTGGTGAATATGTCTGCTACTTGCTCTTAAGATGCATAGTAGAGTAGAGAAATGGTACCCTCATGCACAAGCTCCCTGATGTAGTGTATATGGATCTCAATGTGCTTGGTTATTTGTCTTTGAACTGGATCAATGGATATTCAAATGGTTCTTTGATTGTCACAATATATGACTTTTGAAAACTCTGATTCGAAACCACATTCTCCAAGTATTCCCTGCAACCATAAACATTGAGTAGCTGCATTCACAATTCCTCTATACATTGCCTCTGTAGATGTGAGTGCTATGGCACTCTGCTTCTTACTTGACCAACTGATTGGTCGTCCTACAAGCATGAACACATATCCTTAAGTAGACTTTCGATCTATGTTTTCACCTTCCCAATCACTGTCAGTAAATCCAACTAGCTCTAAGTCAGATTTTGCTTTATAGAAAATCCCATGAGTCCTTGTTCTCTGAACAAAGTTTAGGATCCTCTTGGATGCTCTCCAATGGATCTCATGAGGCTGATCCATGTATCTCGAAGCCACACTAACTGCATAAGATAATTGAGGTCGATTATGTGTAAGATAAATCAAACACCCAATCAACTGCCTATACAATGTGTTATTTAACATAGGAGAAGAACCTACTTCCTCAAGCTTAACTCCTGAAAGGAATGGAGTCTTGCTTGGCTTGCAATCTTTCATACTGAACTTGGTGAGAAAATATGAAGCATACTTGGACTGGTAAACTTTGATTCCATGTTGGTATTGAGCAATTTTGAGACCCAAGAATTGGGTCAACAACCCCAAATCTGTCATGGAAAATGCATGGTTCATTGCATCCTTCAAGGAGGAAATCTCTTTCTTTGAACTTCCTGTAATCAGTAGGTCATCCACATAGAGAAAAATAATCATTAAAGAACCATGAATAAGATTCAAATATACATTAGGATCATACTTGCATCGAACAAAACTCAATGACAACAGAAATCCATCAATCTTGGCATACCAAGCTCTGGGGGTTTCCTTGAGCCCATACAATGATTTCTTTAACCTGCACACTAAAGATGGATTAGAAGAAAACCGTTCAATTTTATGCATATAAATATATTCATTAATATCTCCATTTATAAAATCACACTTCACATCCATGTGATGTACTTCCCATTTATTCAAACCTGCAATGGCTAGAGCTAGCCTTATGGTGTCCATCTTTGCCACTGGTGCAAAGGTATCATTGTAATCAATACCATGTACTTGTGAGCAGCCCTTGGCTACCAATATTGCCTTATATTTCAAATTTGAACCATCAGCATCAAACTTAGTTTTGAAGACCCACTTACACTTTACTAGCTTTCTCCCTGGGGGGAGATCAACCAGTTCCCATATGTTGTTCTTCTGGAGCGAGATGAATTATTCTTTCATGGTTGTTTTCCATATTGGATCACGTGTTGCATATTCATATGTATGAGGATCAGATTCAACCATCAAATAACACTTCTCAGCAAATAGTGGATCTTTCACACAAAGGGCACTCTCAAATTGAGATCTAGTCCTCCTAGTGTCACTAGGATTTCCAGCTAGTTCCCAGCTGCATGAATGGTCCTTGCTGCACATTTTGGTCTTGTAGGACTGTTAGGATATACAATTAAATTATCATTATCATATATATCAGAAACAACAAACTCATTAATCTCTTCACTTAAAATCAGAGGTTGTGGTGATGAACAGGACTCTCCAACTTCAACTACTGCTAAAGGCTCTTCTTCAAACTGAACACTTATTTCAATGAAATATTTGTTTGTGCTCAAGTTTATCAGCTTGTACCCTTTTGAATCTTTATAATACCTAAAAAATAGGCACTCTTGGCTTTGGGGTTGCAAATCCTTCCTATTTTTAGTTGGAATTCTAGCCCAAGCCTTTGAGCCAAAAATCCTGAAATGGGTCACATCTGGATTGTGCCCACTTCAAGCTTTTCGAAAGGAATAATACCATCAAGATTCTTATGTGGCACCCTATTCTAGATATAGGATGCACATTTTATAGCATCGTCCCAAAACTTTGGTGGCAAATTTTTAGCCTCCATCATGCAAGTTGCCATCTCCTTCAGTGATCTATTCTTTCTCTCAGCAACACCATTTTGTTGTGGTGTGTAAGGAATGGAATGCTGCATTTGGATACCTACATATTTGCAATACTGGATGAAATTAGACTTGACATACTCACCACTATTGTCAGATCTGAGGATCTTGAGTCTCCTCCCATACTAGTTCTCAACCAAGGCTCGAAAGACCTTGAAGAGGTCAAAAAATTCAAACTTGTGCTTTAGGAAATAGACCCAACAATACCTGGAAAAGTCATCTATGAAGGTGAGTGCATATTTGGCTTGACTCATGGACATATGAGGAAATGGACCAGCAATTTCATTGTGGATCAACTCAAGGGGTGCAGAGGTTATCTCATGACTAGCTCTCTCATACTTATGCTCTAGGCGTTTTCCTAGGATACAACCTTGACAGGCTCCTTTAAAAACTTGATCTTTGGTAACCCTATGACCATATATTTATCACTCAAATAAGAAAGATACTTATAATTAATATGGCCAAATATTTCATGCCAAAGCTTGCTTGCTTCATTAGTATGAGTAAGAATAGAAGAGGGGTTTGAGTAGGGTAGAAAATGGGAAAACTTGTATACCTTCTAAGTGTGATCAACAACACTTTATGCTATGACTTTACCATTCTAAATCTTTGTGATTTCAACTTCATTGGGGGAGAAGATGAATTTATTTGGAGACCCGATGTGAGTCATCTAATACACTGACAAGAGATTAGAGGCAAGACCTATAACATACAACACATTTTTGAAATTACCATGGTCAATATGAATCATTCCCTTTCCCATACTGTCAGTCAGAGAGTTATCTCCCAAAACTATTGGTGGACCTTTAGACATGTCAAGAGAGGATAAAATATCCCTTGTCGAAACCATGTGTTTGGAAGCTCCAGAATCAATGATGAAGCTAGGTGAGCTTGAGGTGCAAGCAACCAAGGCATGTACTCCCTCCTTGTCTTCTGAATTCGATCCTCCTTCCCTCTTCTTTGAGCAATCAGGAAGGGATATGTTGTTCTTCTCCAGGAGTTGGGGCAACATGTCAATTTTATTTTTCATACAAGAGCTCTTTGGATGATATCCCTTACTGCAGTATGCGCACTTGATCATTTCTCCTTTGTTCTTCTTATTCTGGAAGTTCTTCTTGAAGCCTGAGGGATACTCTTAAGACTTTGACTTGTCTCTCTTTTTTTCAGGTGGATTTTTAGATTTTTTCTCTCTTTTTGAATCCACCTTTGAATCTCGAGAAACCAAAGCTTGGTCTTTGGAAGGTTTAATGGTGCCCATCATCACCAATTTATCTTGCTCCTGGGTGAGGGATTCCATGAACTCATCAAGCTTAGGTATCTTCCATGTTCGAGCTGTCAATTTAGTGGCATGGAAGGTCGAAAAATACACTGAATAGTCAGGACCAATATTTTATAGTATGGTCAAGACTAGTTTATCTTCCTTCTTTTCAATCCCACATTGTTTTAGCTGCAAAACAAGGGCTTTAAACTTGGAAAAGTAGAGTTGCAATGATTCAAAGCTATTGGGACTCAAGGAGATCAATTCATTCTCTATTTCATGTCCTCTCATCTCATTTTTCTTTCCAAAAATATATTCAATATTCTCCCACACCTCATTAGGATATGTCAATGAATCAAGATGAAAGAGGAGGTCTCTTGAAATGCTCAAGCACAAAAGACCATATGCCTCATCCCTCTTGTTGTGCCATTTGATTTTCTCTGCAACTGCATTGGGCTCTGCCTCAATAGCCATGGTAACCCTATAGAGACCTTTCTCTCTCAAAAATATCTCCATCTCAGATTTCCACTCAAAGAAATTGAATGGATTCAAGATGATCCTTTGAGATTGGTCCATATCTCAACTCTTATTCCCTTTAGTCAGTAGAATGCGCTCCCAGTCAGTGATGTCGAACTTGCAATAAAAATTTGGAAGGAGAGAATCGATCTATAAAGGCTTTGATACCATGTATAAATTGAACCCAAGTGATAAATCAATTACACTCACAAAATTGCTAATCAAACATGGAAAATTCAAACAAAAGGAGACTGAAATTGGAGCATAATGTAATCCTGTATTGAATAAGTGTACATTATCCAACCATATTAAGTAATAGGATTATAAAATATATAATTACATGATACATTCGAAAGCACTAGGTTTCTATTCGAATTGGTCAAAAAGCAGGCTTACTAGGTGCAAGAAAGACTTTCCAAATCTATGAAGATGCTAACGAATTGGATAAATCATGTGGGAAAGATAATAAGTGATGGAAGGAAAACTCATTCATGCTTTTTTTTGGAGAAAAGGAAGAAGGATGATGTGGGAAAAAAACAAGGCAAGTTCTCCTAGACTAGCTTTTCCTTTACGCCTTAAAACTACTATAAAGCAAGGTAGCTTTTAGAAAAAGCAGAACTGCGCTTTTAGGAACCAATAATAAAGGCATACTTGCTAAAATAGCTTCTAGGATCATTCCAAAGTGCTCCATTATCNTGGAAGCCAACTAGCATAGAGAGGAATCTAGGAATCTAGGAATAAGACAAAAATGATTAATTAATGTCAAATATGGGTAACTATGGGTTGATTATTCTAACAGAACTCCTTTCAGACATATTCAAAAAAAATTACCCATGTATCTATGGGGTCGCCTTCTTTTTCCATCTTTGTCGATCAATTTTCTTGCCAGCAGTGTACAGAGGTTGACATCTTCAAGGATGCAATGGCGATATTTTCCACTTTAGAGAGTTGATTCACAGAGTAGTATGATTCTAGTTGTTGAACCCACTTGTCGACGAGTTCCGCGTCAATCTTTCCTTCAAGATTTGGTATGTCCAGATTCATTTTCACTTTGAAGAGGTTGAATTTATCAGAGTGAGGTTGCATTGAATATTCCTCGGAATTCAAAGCGAATTGCATGAGAATCTCGCTGAACTAGGCAAACATTCCGGTCCGCTGGCAATCCAGTGCTTTTTCTATGAGTTGTTTTGTCTCGTCAATTGCATGTCTATTGTCTACTTCTTTGGAAATATTTTGTGAAGTCAAAGGGATTGTTTTCTTGTGTTTTTGAGTTTGTCAGCATGTTTAAATAGGAATAAGTTAAATAACTTTGATGGAAGTGCTGATGTAACTCAAGATCTGGACAAGATCAAGATTTGATACCAATGATCCAAGTCATTCCCAAGTGCACGCTGGGGACAACAATCGACTGCATGAGTCGAGTATTGTTATGATGAAAGCATAGAAAAGGAACAAGTAAAGTAGGAAATAGACTATATCGATAGAAAGTATCCTCACAGAAAATATGCAAGAATTCGAACCAATTTCTATTATTACTTTTTCTACGTAAAGGTTGGTTGATTGTTACAATAATGTGCATGTTTATATAGAATGTTGAGACACTTGGGTGACTACCCATTACGTTCAGTTACAAGAATTTATAATGGTTTGGAAGTTCAACCGTTGCAGACGAGTGGAAGACAGAGACATTTTGTCAATGTTCAACAGGAGCCAACTAGACATGTCAAGATGTTGTATGTCGAGCTTGAAACCTGTCAAGGTTTTTTGAGGTTGGTTGTGTCAAGGTTTGGACTTGTCTAAGCCAATGTTGAACCTGTCAAAGTAGTCGAAGTAGTCAAAGTAGTCAAAGTGCTATACTTTGTTGAGGTTCGACAACATGCCAATTGTTGGTTGGATCACTAGGGCTAGATTACATGAGTCATGTAAGTATGAATATAATACAACAAATCCATGATGAAGCTTCTGCAATTTATCAAGTTGTGCAATTCTATGCAATTTATCAAGCTATCAAGCTATCAATAATCAATGTGACCATGAAACAAAATCATTAGTACACAAATACCATGCATACCACATACATGTCTACCTACATGTGGTCATTCGACTAAACCATTGGGATCACCTCTAATAGAAATAGTATACTTTAAACTCTCATGCTTGGAGTAAGGAAATAAGTATCATGACTTTGATGAGTTCTTCCTTGGAATTTTTTTCAGCTAGAGGTTTGTGCCAATAACTAAGTTTGTATAGTTGTATACAATTTGACTTGTTCTATAGTGTTCAAATACATAACCTTTTTTCTTTGGTACATGGGAAACCTATGCCAAATATTATCCTTTGATAAACATTAACCCAAGCAAAAAATCAATGCCCTTGGAGTTCCTTAATGAGACAATGAGGGTTTACTTCCCATATAAGCAACATGCCAGCCAATAGTTACTGCCCCATTCATTACATCTCGAGGAAACCACCACGTATATGTGCCCTGCATAAAATAAAGTTCCAACACATGAGACATCTAAATAAACACAACTATTCATCAAGCATTTCAAAATAATCAAGATACTAATCGAACCTGGTTGTACGATATCTTATATGTGGTCATACTCTGGTGAAATACTTGATTGGTCCTCCTCAAACTGGAATAATTATATAGTCATATGTCGACCAATTGGGAGCGATACACAATCCCATCTATCAACCCAATTTGTGGATTCACAATTGTCTCATTCACAACTATTACATGGAGAACAAAAACAAGAGAGTTTCCTTGTCCACATTTCAACTATAGCATTGTATAGCATTCTAGCTGAATGAAATGCATGAGTTCATTGGATGGTATTACACTCATATAGGTTTGGTCAATCTACATCGAACACCTCCCAAAAATGTCTATGTACATGTGCTTTTTTAGTTGATTGGCCTTCTTAGCTCCTTGATCGCTCCCCCATTTTTGAAGAACGCCATTCAACAATAGTCTTTGCATCTCAGATGAGTTAAATTATTGTGTACATCATTTCTTTCACATGTAGTGTTGTCTTGATGCATGAACCTACTCCATCATGTTCCCCTTTTTCATGTTTAGTCATAGAATAGTTCCAAATATGTGGCACCTTGTGCCTCTTATGGAGCATACACAACCATTGGAAGACACAAGAATTTTTTAATGACCCTACACAAACATCATACCAAATCCAATGTTGTTCCATATGTATATTGTTATCCTTCACGTGATTGCAGAGCAATTGAAAGTTGTGTTGTAGAAGTGATACACCTTCAGTATAATAGTTTTTACTTCAGCACTATCTTCCCCATGTTTACTGGTGATATGCACCATTATGATGACCTGGCGTGAATGATAATATTGAGCCTGAATCTCGTTATGCGGTCGAAGAGTGTAGTTTTCTGTAAAATCGACAACTGATAAGATAGTCCTAGTAGGAAATGTATCCATGCACATTCTAAACTGCTCATCTTACCAACGAGCCACATGCACATGCTTTATATATTGTTGTGTTTTTTCAAATAATCCCTCCATGAAGTCCTGAACTCATACCCAGTAAATCAACAGTAAAGACATATATCAATAGATTGTTACAAATGAAATTACAATCTAAAGAAAAATTAATATTCAAGAACTCATTACTAACCTGCCAAGTGACCAATTGTAATTTTTTTTATTTCATTCCCTACATCCATACAATATGTGAAATATTTGAATGACTGCAAGTTCACCTCCTACATCTGAAGTTCATGCTCATCAGTGAGATGTATGCATTTATCCAATAATGTCATTGCACCACACCATGGGCATGTCCCATCTACACAAGGTCTTCAATAAAATGTGCAACCTTCTGTCCTTCTACACAAAATGCTATGAATAAAGTCTCTATATGATGTCAAATGTAGCCGAGCATTATTTCACAAGAGTGTTATACAATACACAAAATATATGTATATATGTGTCATAATAATAATTGTACTCAATGTGGTATCAAAAATCACATGTGTTATGAGTTGTGTTTATTTTAGCATACCAGGGTTTGCATCTCTTAAAGGACCTTTGGCCCAAGCCAAGTTAATTATGTTCATGTCTAAATATCTCATATAATTGTGTTTGTGTCATGTCAATAAAATGTTTAATGTGAGGCTCATGATCCATTGAACCCCTTCTCAATTTTAGAACATCTTTTTGGTTGGAATAAGGTCTAGTGTTGTCATGCCAAAAATATTGCACTAGTCCCTTTACCGCATCAATGAGCTTCATATCATATTTTGTTAACCTGTCAGTGAAGGCCCATACATCTGTTTGACCAGAGTCAAGTTGTTCTCTTCTAGAACAATACCTACTGAGTGTTTTGACATCCAAATTGACAATTTTGTCTGTAGTCTTAAGAAGACGAAGGGCCCTAGTGCTTTTGTTCATGATTGATTGTAAGAACACACAACGAACCACATTGCTATCCTTTGAACATGATTTATTTCCAATTGTACTAAATGCATCTACTAAAATTCTGACAATATGAGAACTTGGTTCAGAACTGTTGATCATATGTATCCTTAAGTTTCTCCTAACAACAATCATACACCTAGATTTTAATAATGATAAAAATAATATACATTTATCCCCATCACATTTAGAATCAAAATAGGTAGCAAGACTCTATTTATTTTCATATGCCACAATGTGTTTAGATAGTGTACCTTCAAGCGAACCAATGAGACTTTCATTGAATATGTACACATTTCGGAGTTATTCGACGTGAAGTTCCTAATGAGGGAAGGGATGACTTAGGGGGAAGATGGGATGTGTGTTTGACAGAGAGAGAAAGATATAGAGATAGAGAGTGGAGGTGGTGGGGGTGTTAGTGGTAGTGGTGACCTATGGATGTTTGTGTGTGTGTGTGTGTGTGTGAGAGAGAGAGAGCCAATGGGGCAGTGTTGTGTTAGGGGGTTGAGGAATAAATAGGCGATTTTGAGAGAGTGAGAGAAGGGGTTAGTAAGAGTTATTGGGGAGAGATACGGGGCGGTTAGGGTTTTGGTGAGGAACTTAGGGTGATTAAAAGGAAATGGGGGTATAGATATGGAGTGTGGGTGTTTGGGTGTGGTAACCTATGGATGTTTGTGTGTGTGTGTATGAGAGAGAGAGAGAGAGAGCCAATGGGGAAGTGGTGTGTTAGGCGGCTGAGGAACAAATAGGCAATTTTGAGAGAGTGAGAGAAGGGGTTAGTAAGAGTTAGTGGGGAGAGATACAGGTTTGTTAGGGTTTTGGCGAGGAACTTAGGGTGATTAGAGGGAAATGGGGGTATAGCTATGGAGTGTGGATGTTTGGGTTAGAGAGAGAGGGAGAGGTAATGTGAAAGAGTGTGGGGAGGGAAAGAGGAGGAGGAGGGAGGGTTAGAGGTAAGGAGAGGAGGAGGTGGGCTGGGTTAGTAAGATTTGGGAGGAATAGGGGAGTTAGTATCAGCTAGGGAGAAGATGGGATGTGTATGAGAGAGAGAGAGAGAGAGTGGAGGGGGGTGAACTGTGGATGTTTATGTGTGTGTGTGTGACAGAGAGA
>LPNX010890237.1:537368-556448 GCA_001517045.1 Pseudotsuga menziesii | reverse complement strand
GAGGGTATAAGTGTGGATTTTGGGTGTTTGGGTTAGAGAGACAAAGAGGGAGAGGTAATAGAGTAGAGGGGGTAATAAAGAGAGGAGAAGGAGGGGCAGTAGAGGTTAGAGCTAAGATGGGGGGGGAGAGAGAGATGAGGAGGAGGATGGGTGTTAGTGGTAGGGGGAGACATAATTATGTGTGTGTGTGTGCATGCACAAGTGAGAGAGAAGGATCGATGTTAGTGGTAGGGGGAGACATAGGGGTGTGTGTGTATGTGTGTGTGTGTGTAAGAGAGAGAAAGGATGGAAGGTGTTAGGGGTTTGGGGGGTGGTGGGGGGGTAAATTAATGTGATGGTTATTTAGGTGTTGTAGAGGGAATATAATAGGATTTTTGGGGGGTTAGGAGCATATATAATAATAACGCAGTGTGATAGGAGGGAATGTAATAGGAGTGCTTTAGCTAAAACAGTGTGGCATAGAGAAGAAATTTGATCAACTTGTCTTGTCCATCCTTTCTAACCTAGGGCCTGATTATTCTATGTTTTTTTCAACATTCCACTCAAGCAAGCTTACAGCTAGAAATTGGAGGATGCCTGTGCTAGCTGACTTCATGTTGTCTTTAACTCAGGAGCAAGACAAGTTAGTTCAAATGGGTACCATCAAATCCACCAAATATCAAGCCCTTGCTATTGGTGTATCAAATCAATCCAAAGGCAAGAAGAAATATTTGAAGCAAAGAGAGAAAGAGAAGAAGCATTCAAGTATAGAAAGCTCCAGTTCTACTTATGGGAGTTCAATATCCGTGAGGAGGAAGAACAAGAGAGAGAGACCCAAATGTGGCTATTAGATAGGTTCACATATTGAAATATATTGCTTCAGAAAGAACATGGACATCATGACCAAGCTCCTTGAGGAGAACTGTATTCATCTTCTATAATTTGCAAGAGGATGTGAGCGCAAGCAAGGAGATGGTAAGCATGTGCATGCTTTGTGTGCATGGGAGAAACCCATTTCTGATATATCTGTTTCTGATGGCTCTATTTATTATTTACCTTCTGATATATCGGAATTCAAAGCATTTATCCCTTCCTTAGAAGAAACCCCAACCAATTTACCAAAGCTTCCTCCATAAACTAGTTATTTTTCACTAGTTTTTGATGTGCCTTCTAAAAGCTCTTTCCCAATCCAATAAGATATTTACCATTCTGATTCTGAAGGTGATATACATATTTATATGCATCCTATGACATTCATAGACTCATTTCCCCAACCATCTCATGACCAAAACACCCGACAACCCTCAAGTTCACTAGTTGGAAAATCTCAAAATCGCCTAGTTTCCAATGCTATGTCACTTATGTGTGTTTCTTTTATGTCTTGTATGTATTTCATTAGTTGGAAAACCATGTCATTGGAATTCATGGGACTATTGTTCCATATGTCTCAACTTTCTTTTACCACCCATGGTTCAAATATCAAGTCTCCAGACCCTCCACGTTCGCTCAACTATCAATGTGATCTAGTTGTTGACTCTTCTCTCTCTATGGACCCATTCGCTCATGGAGACACCATACCTATGATATTTTCTTCTGTATGTGACATATATTCTGATATTTCAGAGACTTTTGAGATTGGTTACAGATTTATGAAGGTGATTCATCAAATTAGGAAGAAGATCCATGGTTTTATTCATGATATGGAAGCTACTCATGAGGAAGATTTTGTTGAATCCTTTGATGTTATTTGGGAAATATTTTGTAGAGATATATTTTCCATGATTGATTATGCTTCTATATTAGAGTCTACTTATAGAAAAAGACATTCTTATGATGCTCCTCCATCATCAAATGATGACCGTCAAAGGGCCTCTCCACATGATCTTTGTCTACAACACTTTGATGCATTGATGAATGATCTTGGCATCCACAACATCTTCACCAAGTCCATCACCAAGAACTTGTTCTTTTATCTCATTCAAGTGAATAAGAGGACATGTTGAAGACATTTTTTATTATACCTATCATGTCCATTTTTTAGGGGAGGTTTTGTCCCATGAGGTTTTCCTCCTTACCTCGATTACATGGACTAATAAAATTTTGTTGTAAAAGGTGACTTGTGCCTTGGTTCCAAAGCCTTCATAAATCATTTTGTATAAGTTGTACTAAGTTAGGCTTAAGGGGAGGTATTAGAGAAATTAATCTGCCTTAGTACCATGGTCTTACACCTACGAGGCATTTTCATTTTCCTTGTGCTTATGTTATATGATCCTACTTAGGTTATATTGATCAATATTGGTCAAATAGGTGTTTTTGGCTCATTAACTCACATTTGAAGTGCTCCACTTTGACCATTCTGACAGTTGAGGCAACCCTCTAGTTTAATCATCCTGTCATCCCAGACACCTGTATTGATTACAAACCACTTCTGCTTTGACTAATGGCGCTAGTGTGTGAATGTGGTTGTTTTGTGGTCTTCTTGGTCATTTAATGGCTTCTAGAGACTCACCCACTCACACATGTGTACACCCATACCTTGTATGCATTCATTTATGCCTCCTTACATGTTCACACATGTATTCATGGATGTTTGGTTAGGTTTGGGAGCCTATCGGTCAACCTAGGGAGGTTTAGGGGTCAAATCCTATCCTGACACTTGTATGCATTAACATGGCCTCAAAGGACTCACAATTTTTTCCCATTTTATTATAAATATGTACCATACATATCTACAAGATGTAGACTAATACAAATATCAATTATTGGCACCATTCGCATGTGTTATTTCATTCTCTTTTGTTGTTCTCTTGTATATTTTGTCAAATAATTTGATTGTGAATATTTCTCTAGCTCCTAGATATCACTATGAAGCAATTATCACATCCATTGACTTGTGCCAATATCACCAACAATATTTGGCATGAGATATTTGGGCATCTCAATTTCAAATATCTCCAGCAACTCCACAATGAAAAAATGGTTGAAGGATTTCCTCTCATCCAAAATTCAGATGGAGTGTGTCCTAGTTTCTTGGTAGGAAAGCATCCAGAGAAGAGGTATCAATTTGGGAAGGAAAACATAGCTACCTCTACACTTGATCGGATACACAATGATGTTTCAGGGCCTATTCCTACAACATTAAACAATGGTTCTAGGTATTTCCTTACTTTTATTGATGATTGCTCCAAATTATGTTGGGTATATTTTATGAAACAGAAATCAGAGGTATTCGAATTTTTTAAAGTTTTTAAAGACTTGATTAAAAATAGTTTCAGAAAGAAGATCAAATCCATTAGATTAGATAATGGATGTGAATACATTAACATAAATTTTTAGTAATATTGTGAATCAGAGGGGATTCGAATGGAACACTCAGTTCCATACACACCACACTATAATGGACCATGGTGTGGATGAGAGGAAAAATAGATCATTTAAGGAGATGGAAACCTGCCTTCTCCAACCCAAGAATCTCTCTCCTTCTCTTTGGGATGAAGTTGTAAACTCTGCTTCATACATACACAATAGAGTGCCTCACAAATATGTGATTGGGGAAACTCCTTTCGAAGCATTGCGTGGGCATAATCCTTATGTCTCTCACTTGAGAGTCTTTGGTTCCAAAGCTTGGGCTAGAATACCTATGGACAAGATAAAGGCCTTCCAAGCCCAGAGTAGTGAATCCATACTGTTGGGATATGATGAGGATTCAAAATCACATAAATTGATGGATCTTGCAACTAGGAAGTGATTCATAGAGCGCAGTGTTCAGTTTGAATAACATCAATTGCTTGATCCAGCACCATCCAAAGAAAAAGGAGGTATAAACAATCTTCCATTTCCAATTGATTATGATATTTTGTATTATGTTTCAGTTTCAGATGAAGAGGAACAAGATCATCATGATATTTATATTGAGGTTGTACATCATGAGAATCTAGATCCATATCAAGCTCCCATTCCAAATCAATGGCCTAAGCCTAAATGGGCCCAAAATCTCATTGAAGAAAATGGGGATGGTGCTGGGAATCCAAAAGATAGAAG
Organism: Pseudotsuga menziesii; assembly: GCA_001517045.1. Taxonomy (NCBI): domain Eukaryota; kingdom Viridiplantae; phylum Streptophyta; class Pinopsida; order Pinales; family Pinaceae; genus Pseudotsuga; species Pseudotsuga menziesii. The sequence goes on along the minus strand of LPNX010890237.1, from coordinate 552,428 downwards.
GAGAACACAGTCCTAGTATTAGAATGAACATGTTGCACTCTCTCACACGACTTCACTATCTATAGAGTGGTGCAAAAAACTTCCAGGGAAATGCTACTTGATGATACTGAATGATCACCAATTTGGCCCACTGAAGAACAAAATTGATCATTCCATTCCTCCTCCAGAAAGAAGAAACACAAAGGACATTCATCAGATCAGAAGAAAATTGAGAGTTTCACATGCAAAGTCTTAGGATGTTGCTGCATAGAATAACCAAGCTACAACATTGTTGTTGCATAGTGCTGCAAATTGCAGCGAAAGGTTTACAAGTTATTACCCAAAGAGGAAAATTTTCTCTTAAGTATAGCTTGTTTTCCTAATTCAATCCTTATTTTGAGGGGGGGGGGGGGAAGGGGGTTCTAGTGAGGTTTTCCCTTTTTTCCTTAGGTTATTAAGCAATTTTTATTTTTAATGTTTTCATTAGATTGTATGGGTGGCTTTTGGCCTAGTTGTCAGGGCCAAAAGTTGTCCAAGTTAGGATTATATAATCCTACCTTAGCAATATATAGTCTATTTGATCATCTTTCCTAAGTTAGGGAGACATTATTATTGTACTAGAGTGTGGGGAACACATAGAGAGGTTAACCGCCACTTACTACATGTTCATGCATGAGTTTGTGTGCCTCTAATACCAATGCCTACATTATAGGAGCCATTATGAGTGCCACCAACAACCTCCATCAGTTCGTCATGGTTGGTAAGAAGTTATGATGAGTTAACCACTAGTTACATTCAGTTAGATCACTCTCAGTTAGTCTAGCACCAATTTTGCATGGTTGCATGGGGAAGTGGCGCTTTTCCCACCTACCTCATCAGTTTAATTTGCTTAACTAGTTTAACTAATTGTTGGACTGATTTAGACATCAGGAGTTAGACTAGTGGCTCCCATGCAATGATTTAGACACTCTCAATTAGATTTTCATCTAGCTTGAGTTGGTAGATTCAAATCTTATCCACAGGATTTGAATTCTCCTTATTGTAACACTGTTGTGTTACTGTTGAATTAATGACGATTAATGTTGTAATTTACTGATAATTTATTATCATATTTGTCTCAAATTTGTCTTGTTCAATGTTAATTGCTCTTGATATTCCACTACATAATCCTATTTTACAATTGCTCTCATTTTCCTGTAGATCAATAGGTTCACAAATTCAACACGTCAAAAATTGACCTTCTTCTGCTAAAAAATACAAAATGAAGGATTTATTGTCATTACTCTGAGAAGTTCTAAGGTCAGTTTTTTGTCAAACAAAGATTGTATAAACCTGTTAAGATCCATATGTTCAAGCTCAGGAACTGAGAGCTTCTTTATCTTAGACATAAATGAAAGAACTTTAGGAACAGTACTAGAGAGTTGTTTCTTTACAGCTTCAACCTTCTCTGGACATAAGGGTAGAACTATAAGACTATTGGGAATCCAAAATCCCCTTACCCACACTCTCTATATATATCTAACCCCTTAACACCCCCTATATCTATCTCTAACCCCTTACCACCCCTCAATAGCTCTCCCTTCACTTCCCCTCTCTCTCTCTAACCCACTAACACCCCCACCCATTTCTTTACCTCTAACCCATTACCAACCCTGCACCTTTCTCTACCTTTAACCCCATAACACCTCCACCCCTTTCTCTACCTCTAACACTTTACCACTCCTTATCCTCTACCTTTAACACCTTATCACCCTAAATTGTTTTTAAAGTTATAATCGAAAAATAATGAAGTTAATGTTATAATCAGGAAATAATAAAATTACCATTATAATTGGAAAATTAATAAAATCGTAAAGTTAGAAATCGCGTGAACGTTGTAGTTTTACAAAACGCGCACGCGTTTTGTAAAACTACAACGTGTGCGCATTTTTGTTTACTGCAAAAAAAATTGAATTTGAACAAAACACATGCACTTTTTTGCCACTATAGTCAAACCTCCGCACGTGCTAGCATGACATTCTTATGCCTACATATCTACTTTGGACTTCGCTTCATATTCATCATCCCTAGGCCCTGCAGTATGACAATCCATGGCTAATTGAGCATTACATCCAATTTTTGAATATGCTCATGTTTAGTCGTTGGTTACAGTATGTTGCACACCATCATTTTTTATGAAATTTTAGGCACATATATCGTTTTTTCTGCAGATTCCAAATATGTAATTTTTACCAAGAATATAAATATTTTTCTATTTTTTCTTATTTTTCTTATTTTTCTTGTATCATGACACCTTGACTCAAAAAACACGTTGTTAGTGTTTTGTCCATAACTCTTTCGTAAAAAAAAAAGGTTTTGTGCATTAAAGGAACCGACCTCTACGTCCTATAAAAAATATGTTTCAAAATAATTGCAATAAGACCTTCAAAGGCTACACCCACACTTGACATATTATTTTAGAGGTTTGATCACTTAGATAATTAAAAATAAATAAATAAATTTTTTTTTTTGGAAAATAAAGTTGCACTAGTACTAGTTGTTCTCTATATGTTTAGCAGCTTTTGTAAGTTGATTCCATCATTTAGGCACTCAAAGGTTGCATCCACAAAAACATATACCTTATAATTTGTCCCAAAAGTAAAGAGTGTTTGTTAAAAAAGGTCAAACTTTATATAGTTAAGAACATTTTCAACAGAAAAACATTATATATTCGAAAACGTCATTCAATTCCCTACATTTTATCTTTTTACCTATCGCAAGATTCATTGTGTATGTGTCTCAAAAAAGACCCTCATTATCTTACACACACCCTTGAAAGATTTACAAAAATAACATAATAGAAAAATGAATGAAACATTATCCGATATTAATGACAACTTCTTGAATTCCTATCCTCTAATAACAACTTTTTAAACTCTCTACACATAACAAAGTTTATATATATGTATATATTATATATATCGTGGGTTTGGTTTTATTATTTTCAATTGTAATATGTTTTCCAATTAGAAGTAGCATGCACAATTAGGGAAACATCTTAAAATTTGAGATCCATTTAACTTATAATTGGTTAGGTTTACTTTAAAAATTTGACATTACATATATATACTTTCTAAACATAAAAATTAACTTTGTTCTATATGTCTTGAAACCTTGGTAGCTTCAACAAACAAATGCATGTAAAGTTAAAATCGTCATCTCGCCCTTCAATAATAATAAAAAATTAGAAAACTTTAACTCCTCGTTCTATTTATAACATATACCTACTTTAACTCGTTGATTCCATTTATAGCATGTACATCATCATTATTGGAGCTATATGACTTCAAAAAATAAAATAAAAAAATCTGGCCACTTTCATGAAAGATGAAGGTGATTAGTACTCTTGTACCATGTCGGGTTGCGGCCCAAAGCATTTTGACAATTTGGAAAAAATGAATGATAAGGGCATAGGTTTAAATTATTTCCTACATATAACGGTGTGGAGGCACAAGGCTGAGAATTAAACATTTGGCAATATGGCAAAAACAAATGATAAAGGTGAGAATTAAACATTTGACAATATGACATAAACAAATGATAAAGGTGGAATTAAACATTTGGCAATATGAAAAAAATGATAAAGGTGGGAATTAAATATTGTCGTGGAGGCATAAAGCTGACAATTAAACATTTGACAATATAGCAAAAACAAATGATAAAGCTGGGAATTAAATATTTGACAATATGGCAAAATTGAATGATAAGGACATAGGTTTAGACGATTTCCTCCATATAAGGGTGGCGGCATAATGGTGAGAATTAAACATTTGAAAATATGGCAAAACAAATGATAAGGGCATAGGCTTTATTATTTTTCTGTTTATGGTTTAGATAAGTAGCATTGAAAATGTCTGTTTTTCAACTTTCATTATATATGTTATATAATATTGAAATTTTATAATTAATTGATATTTTTAGGTTTATTAAAGAAATTAGAAATTTAAAAAATATATATAATTAATATTTAGATTGTTTTTATTATTATTTATATATGATTGAAATACAATTTTTGGGTTTTTGAGAAATTAATCTTACAAATAAATGAAATCAGGTGATAAGAAAACCTCCAAAACCTCACGGCACTGTCATGCTCTATTAAAGTTTTGAAAATTGGAAACATAGGTCAAAAAGTCCCCGGATAAAAAACAACAGTAGACACGAAATTCAAAATGTTGTCGTTACGTACCCAATAGCCCATTTTGCCTGCAAACGGTGGACCTTAGCTCATCGTCATTTTTTGCGGAGCATCTTTTCAGTGATGAACTCTTTCATCCTAATCCAATCTTGGGCATTTTGTCATGCAAATTGTGGGAATGAGTTTCTGCAGACTCACATGATTGTTGCAATCAACTTACAAGTTGCAAGCATCCGGTTGTGTCTCGTGCTTTTGTTAATCTTTTGACCTTCTTGCGCCATCTATCGTTATCGCTTTTTGCATGTCTGCTGCATGTCTGTTGTTCATTCATCAGGAGAGATCACTTTGTTCTTTTCTTACAATTCACCTGGCATGTCTGTCTGTCTGCCATCTTCTTGTTTTCTTACAATTCAGCTGCCATGTCTGGGATCTTCTTGTTTCTTACAACTCAACTGCTAATGTCTGCAATATCAGTGCCGCCGAATAGGCGACTGACCGGCACAGCTATAGACGAACAGACGAAGGCCCATAAAGCCCTAGTGGACGGGTTTGAATATTGTATTTATTTGGCAGTTCTAACGCTTAATCTGACAATTATTGCCGTTTAGTGAAGGTCAATAGTCAAGGCTCAAGACGGAGGGAGCTCTCGTGGGTTTTGAAATTTGGATTGCAGGCACATTTAAATCATATCAAGCTGTGGGCAGTGGCACTGAGCGGGATCGCATTGGAAGTCGAGTAATGGAAAGTGTCTTTATGCGACGACTGTCACCATGACAATTGTCGGGGCTTGTCTCATGAGCATTCAATTCATGTTATTGGTAGGGTTCGGATTTCTTACTGTTAGCGTTAGGGTTTCACGCTAACCTAAGGTGAGGAGAGGTCCTCGCAAGTAAGTCGTAGGGTTAGGGTTTCTTACTCGTAGCGCTAGGGTTAATTAGGAGAGGAGAGGTCCTTGATAATACTCCACGTGGGCTTCGGTATTAGAACACTGAAGCATATTAACTTATCTCTGTATTCCTTACTGTAAATGTTCTCGATGTGATATAAATGTAACTCGTAAACACTTTTTATCTCTATGTGACAAATCTCTTCCTAATTGTGTATATCTAACCAACATGGGAATTAACATAAATGTCGTTTGTAGTATAAACACGAAACTTTTAAATACTTGTTTTGATTATGTGTATTTGTTAACGAAACTTTTAAATACTTCTTATCTCGATAGGCGTTTTTCGGGTTTTGAAAAATGTTGTACCTTTTTTAGTCGTCTCTCTAACCAATCAATTTTCTACTTGTGTCCTCGTTGTCGTTAAGTGTTTTTATCTACCCTTTTGTCTATGCTTTGTGTTTTCCCTCTTGACAAGCTCTTCTCCTTGTTTTGTAGATGAAGTCTTTTTTTAACACGTCATAGGGGAAGAGCTTTTTTCGAACACCTAGTTGTCATCTCCTGTGTATTCAATGCATCCTCATCCTGTATTCAAGGTAGGTAAAGCCTTTCCGAACAAGAGGGGGAGATAAGGGTTTTTCGAACACCCAGTTGACATCTCGTACAGACGTGCATTGGGATAAGAAACAACACTAACTGGATACAAAGCCTCATCTTCGCACATCTATTCCACAATAAATTTGCTTAATGGACACTCTTCACCACAAAACAGAAGGGACATTTTTTACTGAAGGTATTGATGGAGGTCACTTGACATCTTGTCAATCCAGTGACCTTCTCTCATTATATACTATTTGGACAGAGTTGCTAAGACACCGACGTTTTTATCTATCACTTCATTTGCAAATTAATTGAGCTTTCATCAACTACTTTCCTCAAAGACACAAGCATTCCTCTTTCATTTCATTCCTTTGTTTTTCTTTTCCTCATTTTCTTTTCCTTACAATGGCGTAGCAGAATTAGGGTTTCTCTGTTGTTGTTTTAGTGTTATTTATAAATTTCTTTGCACCGTATGGTGTTTTTTTTTTTCGAGTACTTTACATTTCGATGAATGCAAATATGATTTTTGGTTTAGATGCATTGCTTGACTGGTGGTGAGTTTTGGTCAAATTGCAGGATGTAGTTGTCGTTTAAAGATTTCTTCAAAGGCCATATCACTGAACACCATACGGATACCTTGTGGATAGTTATCTCTCAAATGAAAACCTAAAACACAACTTTACCTATGAAGATAAGATTAATATATGAAAAATAATAGATTAGGGACCAGATGTAGCCTTCTTCAGTGTGCCAGAGGATAAAGTACCCAATGAAATCAATCGTGATGTTATAAGCCCTATAGCCAGAAACAAACTGCCAGAGTTTTTCCTCGCAATAGGTGGAGCAGAGGATTGAGGTCTAGAATTCTTCGTGTTTCCACTTGAGGGTGCAACTTTTGGATTTGGACCAACCGACATATCTCTGCTATGATTCAGGGTCCCGGACTCGGAAACTTACCTACTCAGATTACAGAAGCATGGAAACGTAGAAAATAATCCAAAAATAGAGCAGTACCACCGCTCCCATGCCCACGCACAACAACAACAACGATAAAGTCGCCGCCAAATGTAGTCGAAATGCTATTTCTACAATTTCAAATTCCGGATTGCGGATGTACCTTCCCACTTTTCTCAAATCTGTTTCTGCAAATTTCCTCCCGCAAGTTTCTTCTCGTAACTCATGTGAGCCGTCGATTTCTTGCGGCTTCTTTTGTGTCTGTTGATCTAAGATCAAGTGCGAACCTCACCTTAACTTTGCGGATCTCTTATCTCTCGTGCGCGTTCTCTTCGTGAATTCTTTCCCCATCGCCGATCCATCCTTTCTCCTTTAATCTAGATTGTCGAATCTTACTTCCGCAACTCAATCTTTCCGCAATTGAATTTTCGCAACAATTTTTCCACAACTGCAGATTGCGGATTGCGGGATTTTTTTTTCATGTTCCAAAATTGAGTTCCACATTTTTGCAGTCGCAAGGCTCTTTCTGCAATTGAGAATTGTGTATTGCGGATTTACCTTCCCACTTTTCTCAAATGGGTTTCCGCAATTTTAATCTAAGATCATGTGCGGACCTCACCTTAACTTTGTGGATCTCTTATACCTCGTGCACGTTCTCTTCATGAATTATTTCCCCGTCGTCGATCCATCCTTTCTCCTTTAAAGTGGATCGTCCAATCTTAATTCCACAACTCAATCTTTTCGCGATTGAGTTTTCGCAACAACTTTTCCACAACTGCGGATTGCGGGATATTTTTTTCCAAGTTCCAAAACCCACTTGCGTAATTATGCGGCCACAATTCTCCTTCCGCAATTGCAGATTGCGAATTGCGGATATACCTTCCCACTTTTCTCAAATGGGTTTCTGCAATTTGCCTCTTGTAGGCTTCTTCACGCATCTCCTGTGAGCCGTCAATTTCTTGTGGCTTCTTCCCTTTTCGTTGATCTAAGATCAAGTGCAGACCTCACCTTAACTTTCCAGATCTCTTATCTCTCATGCATGTTCTCTTTGTGATTTATTTCCCATCATTGATCCATCCTTTCTCCTTTAATCTGGATCATTCAATCTTACTTCCGCAACTCAATATTTCCGCAATTGAGTTTCCGCGACAACTTTTTCGCAACTACAAATTGTGGATTGCCGGATGTTTTTTCCAAGTTCCAAAACCAACTTCCTCAATTATGCGACCGCAACACTATTTCTGCAATTTTGGATTCCAGATTGCGGATGTACCTTCCCACTTTTCTCAAATGTGTTTCCGCAATTTGCCTACCGCAAGTTTATTCCTACAACTTTTGTGAGCTGTCGATTTCTTGTAGCTTCTTCTATGTCCGTTGATCTATGATCAAGTGTGGACCTCACCTTAATTTTGTGGATCTCTTATCTCTCGTGTATGTTCTCTTCATGAATTCTTTCCCCATCATTGATCCATCCTTTCTCCTTTAATATGAATCGTCCAATCACTATTGTGAATATGCAAACACATAATACTACGACATATTACATATTTTTATCAATTGAATGACTTGCAATTTGTTTTCAAGTTGCTTGTTCACCATACTTGGATCTACAAGATATTTCTCTAGCAATCCAATGTTGCTCAAACCAAAATCGCTTGTTAGCCGATCACATTTGTGAAATCAATTAATCTTGGTGAAACAAATACAATGCTATCCTTTCACCAATCCCGTGGCCCTTTCATGGATACTCTCGGTTTTAAAATAAAGCACTCCTTTTCAGTTTCATTCATTGTAGTTATGGAGTTTTGGATATGGCAGTGTAGAGGCCCACAAATATTCAAAATCTTTAGTTCATGAGAAACTACTAAATGTAGTAGTATACATGGACAGTTGATAAGCATAAAAAACATGAAATTACAAGTTTTGTTTGTATCATTTTGGGCCAGAAATATATTTCAATATGAGTATATCTATATAGATAAGATGATGAGATACAAGTTTTATAGTAATATAATTGAATAATTAAATATAAAAAATATGGATTAAAATTTATAATAGTGAATATATATAAAAATAATCCAATCATAATAATACAAATGTCTATTAGATGTAGATTGCATGGTTGGGAGGAATGATTGGTATCCTCCTTTCATTGGATGTTGAGAGTCTTTCAGAATTCTCACATGAATTTGTAGCTTATATCAATTTAGAATTTTTATTTTAAATTGTTTTTACCTCTTGCATTGCCTCCTTTTCCATCTTGTCTCCTATATCTAAGTGTTCTTATTTATATATACCTCAATATTTTTCCCACGGAATGGAATCGCCCTTGACAGAAGATGTGATTTCTCTTCTCTTGTCTGGCTTTGTACACCTCCAACCATATTTGTACACCTCCAACCATATCTGCAAATTGTTTCTCTTTCCCCAGTCATCTCAACCAAAGCAACGGATACACACTTCCAAATGACCATCTTTGATGGCACCAACATGCAGCAGACACTGCTTTCACTTGCCTTCAACCCCCTCCTTTCAGATGTCGAACTTCAAGAAGGATCTATCATCAAACTAATCAAATGCATATGCAATGTTGTTCATGATGCCACGTACATTCTCTTTCCCTTTTTCTATTCTTGTTCTTTTTTCGAAACCTTTATTCCATTTTTTTCCCACTCGCTCACACTTTATTCATATTTTTAAATATTAATTCCCTTCTTCTTTTCTTTCCAGGAATATATTAGTGCTTGAACTTGAATTGATGCACAACAAAGTTTCCCAAATTGGGAGTCCCTTGCCTCTTTTACTCCCACCTAGCCTTGGGCTTGCACCTTCCGCATCAACTAGCGAATCAGTTGGACTCACACAAGAAAGTCTTCTTCTTTTCTCATCCCAAACATCAACTCCACCAGTATCCATGCTACCTTCTATTATTATGTTCACGACACCTAACCCCAACCACAAAAAATGGTCCATTGAAGGTCGTGTTATTGCAAAGACAAACATACATGAATACACCAACCAAAATGGTCTCGGGAAACTATTTGGCTTTGACTTTCTTGACTGTTCTGGAGAAGAGATCCATATCTCTACATTTAACAACTTTGTTGACTCCTTCTATTCCCAAATTGAAATATAGGGACTGTCTACACTGTCTCCAATGGAACATTAAAAAAAACTAACCCTACATATAACCATTTGAACAACCATCGTGAGGTTATCATCTCTTATACATTGACCATCCAACCTTTCCTACATGCCTTCCCCTCAATTCATGTACACTCCTTCCACTTTAAACAATCAATGACCTTCAAGCATCACCAATAAATTCCATGGTTGACCTTATTTCCATAGTCATCTTTGTCTCCCCTGCATCAACAATTCAGAAATAAGATGGCTCTAAAAAAAACCGAAGGACTGTTACCCTTAGATACACATCTTGATTTAGCACAGATGTCACACTTTAGGGCCAACATTTCCACACCGAGGGCTCAAAAATTGCTTCATTGTACTCCTCTTATCCACCTCCCATCCTTGCAATCAAGGGTGCTCTTCTTACTTATTTAAATGGCATATCACTTGGAAGTGTTCTAAGTACAACCCTACTTATAAATCCATATATTGAGCCAACCCACATCCTAAAAAAATGGTTCACTGAAAGTGGTTTCCGTGCAACTTCACCTTCATTAAGTCGGAAGTTTACCCGCTTTGCGTCTCGAACAAATCCAAAGAAAACAATACTTGAGTTGCAAATCATTCAACCCTCTGAGATGGCATTTTGGTTCTTTGTACGTGCTTCCATCACTTCCATTAACATGCATGACTTCCACTTCCTTGCATTCCCTCTTTTTGTTGATGGCATACAATGCATGAAAAAAATTACTCATCGAGTTCACAACACTTGGAATTGCATCAAGTGTGATGATGAGGTTTCAGAGTGTGATTACAGGTACATGTTGAATGTTTCCCTATAGGACAACACCATCCATATCAACGTTGCCACGACTTTTGATGATCTGGAAAACTAACTCCTTGGTATATCTGCAAAAGATTTGTGCCTCCTTTCCATTGAACCATCTTCCTTAAAGGATATAGCTATAAAACTGACCTCGTGACAATACCTTTTCACCTTATCTGTTAAGACAAAGACTTTCAATGCCACTGAACGATTGAAAGCAACCATTGTTATCTTTGAGGAGGTTTCGTACGCCTCGGGAAAATCCATCCTCCTCAAAGAAATACATGCACATACATCTCGTAGTCAACCTGTTGCACGTCATCTTTGACCTCACATCTATACAACAACTCTTCCACTCTATCCAACAACCATTCAAATCACCCTCCCATAGTTTCCACTTACTTCGCTGCTTCATTCTACTTGTATATATTCTATACATATTTTGCCACCTACAAATCCTACGTTTCTAATGCTTTCCACTTCATCGCTCGCCTTCTCTCTTTTTCCCATGTCCTTTCCTACTTCCATGTAGGCTTCTACCAGTGCCTTAGAAATTTGTCTTACTTAGAGTTCAAGAATTTCTGGATGGTACTATGATCTACGAAGGTGAAACAAATCTTATGGAGATGATGTAATTTATATTTTGGATGGACTACAACCTTTTTTGGCTAGTAGGGATTCAGTTTTGTTAATTTTTATTTTCAATTTATTCAAGAACTAGGGGATGTTATGTATAAAGAAAACTAAGGCTTATATGTATGAAGGAATTTGATTATAAGGTCCTATGGTAGATGTAACTTTTCCTTTATTAATATAATAGATAATTTAGTAGGAAATTATCTACTAATTTTTTTATACTCATATGCTCATATATTTTATCAAATACATTAACTTGTATCTCTTCTGAACTGAGACTTTAAATGGTTCATGGACACTATATTTCTCTACATGCATGCAACCAATGGTGCATGTTTTCTTACATGGATACAATATTTACTATTTTATGTCTTTTTTTCTTTTATATACTATGTTTTTTTTGTCTACCTCTCAACTACATATTTCTGATGTAAAATTGTCAAACAAATGCTTTGCACATTATTTATTTCTATACCTTTATATGGATTTTTCAATGTGGAATGCCTTTATTTATATACTATATGTGCTTCTGTTTTTCCCTTCACTTACCTTATTTATAACATGCAACCACCCCATTTATGTCTTCTACAGGTTACCACAAACTTGTTTTCCCTCAATGTATCTATGCCATCCAATACTAGATTTGAAGAAATAAATGCACAGTGAAGGAGTATTTATGGCCACAACAAATACCATCTCAACACATATTGACGCCTTCATTATTGATCAAGACATCCCACCATCACTTGTGGAACCACCCCATCACGTAACTCATCACTAATCCAATTTGATCCACCTACAATCACATCCACCCCTACACTTGCAAGCCTGAATGCTCCACCAATGCACACCTTTGCTACACCTCCCCTGTCCACCCACCCCATCCACTGCCCCCTTAACATATGCTCAACGTCGCTTCCTTAAAAGACTTGATCACCTACACCCAATTCAGATTTTTTGCATTTGCAAAGAATCATATCCAAGCATAAAAATGAAGTTGGTCCATTGAAGTTATACATGATCTCTATGTACTCGAGAACACCATGGCCATCACTTATCCTTAAAATTAAAAATTTCCAATGACCCATATTACAAGGATGTTCAATTTAGTTTATTTGGCCTAAATGCTTTTCCACTTGAACCCTTAGATGTATCCCCCCTCCTTCGCCATGCAACAACCTCTGGACTAGATGCTCACATACCCTCTTCCCTTGATGATGAAGCACCTCCTTCCTTTATAAATTCACTAAACCCTGAAACCTCCTCCTTCATTTATGCAACCCCAAATTCTCACGCCAATTCTAAAGAAATCCAACGCTTTGTCGCATCAAACTTCAGAAACCCACCACCTTCCATTGCATGGACCCCAATCGTGCTTTCCCCAATTAATGAATACAGCACATAAGGCCTCCTTTCTATGGAATTTCCAACCTTGTTCCCCACAGGTGTTTCCATGCTAAAGAAACCACATGTTCATGAAATCGACATGCAAGAGTATGCATTGCACCTTATGCGATACCATGATAACAGGTTCGGCCAACACCCTCTCTTTTGCTACTATTTGTACAACCTTATCATGTGCCATCGTAGCCAAGCTACTGCTTCTATATTTGTTAAATACAACCTTGCAGACACCTTCCCTACAACAATATCGACCCTTCTCACCCAACTCAACCAAGTTCCATATTCTCATGCGGTTGACCATGCCATGCATTTTGGAGCTTCTCTTCGTGGGACACACTCCTTTTGGAACAAAAAAAGAGGTTAACTATATGATATGATCACACAACTTGGTATCCCAACCTTCTTCTTTACCCTTAGTGAGGTTGACACCAAATGGAATAACTTTCACATGCTCATACCTTGTCCCCGTCCAACTTCTTTTCCTACAGAATTCCAATGGAGAATTCAGAACATTATAGCCAGTCCACATATTGCATCTCTATATATGCATCATAGATTTACCATCTTCCTTGAAGAAATCCTTCAAAAGGCATTCCACACAAAATATTGCTGGTGCAGGTTTACCTCTTCTCCTATATTGGATTTTTTGTTTCATTCACATTTGCTAATTTGAATTTTCTTCCTCATTTTTCCTTTCCTTTTTTTTTCAGGTATGAATGGAAACATAGAGGTTCTGCTCATATCCATGGTTTCATTTGGTTGGAAAATGCACCCATTATGGACAAACTTGATTGGGAGGATGCTTCCGCAGTGGTAGCTGCCAAAACATAATTTGATAGCTTCTTAACTGCATGGAACCACCGCCCCCCACACCTTCGCATCCCCGCATTCCATCAATCATCTCAGCAAGATCCTTGCACACTTGAATCATCCTCCATACTTGAAGCAAACCACATTGATGACTATGAAGCCCTTGTCAATTCTGTTCAAAGACACACAAAATGCAATGAATCCTCCTTCCTCCACAAAAAAGGGTCATCTCTTGTATGTCTCTATGGTTTCCCTTTTGAGATGCATGCTACATCTTCCATGTTCATTGATGGTAATGGGAAAAAAACATACCTCCCAGCTAGGAATGATGAACTCTTAAACATACACAAGTCTTCCATGCTTTCAATATGAAGAGAAAATGTTGATTTGTCAACTTGTGCTCTCATGACACGTTGTCCTCACATAAATTTTGAAGTATGCATCAAAAGGAGAGAATAAATCTGAAATCTATCATGATATGCTCTCACATATTGCACATACTTCCCCTTTAGAAGAGGAAATCTTATTTTCCATCTGAAAACTCCTCTCAGAAACTGTTGTTGATCAAGACATTGGAGCATAAGAGACATGCCATATGTTGCAGAAACTCCCCTTGTCCATATGCAATCGATCCTTTGTTTCCCTCAATGTTTCCCATACTATTTTCAAATGTATTTCACCAGACCTCCTAAACACCCCCCACCACCCACCTTCATTGTTGCTTACATGCAAAGACCTCCTTCACTTGAGAAAATGCACCTTGTTGAAGCTGCACGATCTTGGTCCTACTCTGCTCATAGGCAATCCTTCCAATGGAAACTACACAAAAATCCAAAAATTGAGCTTGTCCTTCTTCGGTTCTTTGACATCCCTCCATCAACTTCCCCTCTTTATGTCAATTTCTGTTGGAGTGAACTCCTCCTCTACAAACCTTTTTGTGCATTACCAGATGGCATTGGATGCATAGACTTGGAAATCATTAGAGGAAATTTCAACTCAAAATGGACCTTTTAACTCTAATTCAAATTCCATTTCATCATGTGTTAGCCAATGAAATTGCTTTAAATTTGAAATACCGTATAGGTCTTAAACACTTTTTTAATATAAATTTGGGGATAGGTATCATAAAAAAATTACTTTTTTTGTTTATATTTTCGATATATCTTCCCGTTTTTTTACTTAATGTTTTTTCAGGTATTTATTGTTTTTGGGGTAGCGGGGTCCATAAAAAGTATGCCGAGTGGGTACTGGTTGGATACAGAATTTAATCTCGCATCCAACGATCTCTCCCGATCGAAATTTGAGTAAAAACATGGGGATAGATGTCGAAAAAAAGTAGTTTTTTCTTTTCTTCCTCCAAAATTAATAAATATTATTTTATTATTTTAACTATTATTTTATTAATTTTTTTAGGAGGCCCATTTTGAGTTGAAATTTCCTCTAATGAGTCTCAACTTGGAGAATTTTTGTTACATATACACTTCCTGGAATGTTGAACGTCGCCCTGCACCCCCCCTAGATACTGACTCTGACACCTCTCCCCCTCATGAATCTCATGGGCCCTCCCCCATGGACATGTATGAATGGGAGATACTCTCTCACCTACACACTAGAAACAACATCCAAGATGATGCACTTCACATTCTTGGTCATCATTAC